>JABXWE010007216.1:0-28526 GCA_014611495.1 Limonius californicus
CCTGAAGTAATGCGAATGCGGTTCCTGGGGGGGGGGGCGGTAGTATGAATGTGCAAAAAAAAAGATAAAAATTGCTGGTTAGTCTTTTAGCTTGGTTGTAATGTAGCTCCATAATAATAAAACAAAATGAAGATGCGCGACAGCGGTCACTCGGATGACATTCCAGAACTTATAAATTCCAAAATGCCAACAAATTTTGAAGTACCTAGGTACAGATTGTCATATCTACAGAGGAGCTCATTTACTTACTAAACGTCGACCACTACAGATAGGGTACACTTTGAGAAAAAGTACGCGTTACTTGTGTTAGCCCGTTCGTTTGCTAACATGAGTGTACTTCGACGAAGTGGGAAACTGAGCGTAAGTGCATCTCCTTTGCTCCGAATGCTGTCTTGCTTCCTGTTCTGCACATCTCAAGTGAAAGTTCTCATTTGACAAGTTGTACATAAGTGTAGGTTATAGTTTTTTACGTGATTACGCAGATTTAAGAAAAAAACTTGGTAGTCTTGTACGAGTTAACTTTTATTAGAGATGAACTATGAGATACAGTTAGTTGTTACAGCAATAGGGTAAGGAAAATTACAATTTTGATTCGTTCAGACTGATTGTTCTTGGTCCTGTATCGCTATCTAGGTATACAGACTTATGGAAGAATATCGTTTGATTTATTATCTACATAGTTTTTTTTTACTTGCTACTCATATATAAAATTTATCCAAATTTGCAATTTCGAATAACAAAATGTATAAACGGGATACTCTAAAACTTTTTTATACAAATTGATATATTTGATTTTTTAAATTTATTAACTGAAATATATTTTGATCTTTTTATTTAGTAACAAAACATTTAAAAAGTTTGATTATTATCTAGAAACACAGCTTACACTGCAATAGAATAGTCTGACGGCTGTCCAGATCCGGCGGGCCGGGACCAAAGGGACGATCGCAACCCCAGCTTGAGCTTTTTGAGCGTGTCTATGTCACATTCGGCCTCGCTTAGCTCAGGTCTATCCGGTGTGTTAGTTTCTGACTGTGACGACGTTCGCTCGGTAAATGCTGTCTCGGCCACTGATAGTGTTGGTAATAGATGTCTCGTGGATGCTCTACCTTGTGATAACCACCTATGGTGAGCCTTTAAATGAATAGCATAATCACTCCATGCTTGCTACTAATTTACCTGGACCTGCTGCGCCTCGGCAGCGATTTTTGTTCTGACATAGGGGATATGTCTGACGACGTGCTTGATTGAGCACCATGATATATAAAATCTGCAAGAAAAATGTGTAAATACAGGAAAAACGTTTTTTTTTAAATTTATTAGCGTGACCTACAAAAGAGAAAATATAATGTTTATTATGTAATGCTGTACCTTCAGTACAGGGTGTTTTGAAAAGGTCTGCGAAAACTTTAATCACTGAAAGATTAATGTGCTAGACATAGTCTTAAAATATTTATTAATGTTCGTTAAAAATGGCTCAGAACCTTAGGAATGTTGCAAACATATCTTGAAAAGTTACAGGTTTTTGGTTTTTCGATAAGGATGAAACGTTTGGTAGGTATATTGGGTATTTATGTCCCTTATTCTTATTAGAAGTTTCATTTTACTGATGGCTAAGCTACCAAAAATGCAGGACATGTTACAAAAATACCGTCTGCCCAATATAATTGTTTTAGCATTGAAAATAGCAAACCACGACTTCAACTCTACGAATCTTCCAGAATACTCGAATTAGCACAATTATGAAAGTTAAGTAGAAAATTAACCCTTACATTCTTACCACCTATGAAGTTTTAAGCCTTACAGCCGGCGAAAATATAGAAAAATCCTATTTGTCCTAGTCCTAGTGCCATTTGCAGGAAATTAGTTAAGTTTAAATGACTGCAAACCTTTCAAGATCACCCCGTATAGTACTTACTGTGTTTAAGTTTCATATCTAACTGGTTGGAAGACTCCGTTCTACTAGAAGTGAGTTGGTCCGGATCTGAATCAGATTCGTCACTATCTACGTCTGTTTTCCTACTGGCCCTTCTTCGCCCATGCCCTTTCGAGCTCTGAAACTTTTGCTGGAAGAAGAAAACATGTAGTGGAAGGCCTCTTATGTCAAGGCCAGTCTTACAATATTATAATAGGGTGAATTTCGTTGTACTGATGATGTAGCGGGTGGAGGAGAAGCGCATCCCTCAGTAATCGCATGTTCATGGTACATAAAACTATGCAACATTGTATTTTGTGGCAGTGTACTTGGTTCAGATAGTTGGAATGTTGCGTACGGCGAAATGTCTTCGGAAGTTTCTACAAAAATAAACAATAATAATTTTAATTTTCGAATAGTGTCACATCACATAGGTGTTGTAGATACTGCCGACGTTTCGGCCTAGGTTCTACAAGATTTACAAAGGGGTAGAGACACCGTTTCAGTTAAAAGATTTCTATGAACGAAACGTTTGGCTTGTTTACCTGGAATTTTTTCCCCAGCTTGCAACGCTACTTTATGGATAGTGGCATAGTATCGTTCCCTTTGAGCTTCAGCATTTTGCTGATTATCTAATTGTTCTTTGGCATCTTCTTCTTGATCTAAAATTATTCTAAATGTATATATTTACAATTTTGATACAAATACTCACGATTCTTAAGACAAACTACAGCTGCTGCGCCAGCTACTAATAACATTATAATTATAATTACTACAGGTACAATAATTTTGAGATCTGCGTAAAACGGGGGGGAGTCACTTCCTCGTTTCATCAAATCAGGAGGGGGCGCGTCTGTAACAAAGACTGTTGCATTTGTGCAACAAATTTGTCGTCGAGTTAGTTTTACCTCCTTCTTTGGCAAGTGTAGTAAATGCAAACTCTTCTGTTGCGAAACCAGCTATATTGTGAGCTTCCACTTTAACAACATATTGTGTTGAGGACGTCAAACCAGTTATGGATGTTCGTCTTTGTGGCTTCAACGCATTCGATACTGCAAAGACAATGCTTGAGTCAGTTACGTATCTTAAATTACCTTTTTTTTTCATTAACCATTATTGTTATTAGTTCTAATTTAATACTTAAAATGAAACTTATATAAACACGCACACTGGAGGTTTCCAATCTTCAACTTTTGGGGTTGCAGAATTAATTCTAACTTTAATTAAAGAAAAGTGTTCTAAAATCGATTAAAATACCTAGAGTCCATTGCGATTCACTAGCCTTTCTGTATTGCAATATAAAATACAGTAAGGGGCAACCATTGTCAGGCCATATATGCAGTCTCAATACAACGGCTGTTGTATTTGGGAAAATGAAGGTGTTTGCAGGAGGAACGCCCGGTGGATGCCCTTGAGTCCGAGCCTGCAATGGATGGCTTGCCGGGGAACTACCGATTTTATTATGTGCAGTTAGGTAGAGGTGGTACGATGTTCCACACAGCAAACCCTTAAAGAATTAAGATTTAGAAAATTGTAATAGTTGTTCAGTGGGCTCACCTTTAATTCAAAACTGGTAGCGTGCCTAGAAAGGAAAACTTCATCTAAATCACCGTGCTCTTTTCTGTAATTTAATGTAAATCCACTGACGGCTGCACCCCCATTGCTTCCAGGTTTCCAGTGCAGAAGTACACTGCTGCTAGTTGCGCTACTAACATACAACAAGGGAGCATCTGGTGGTACTTGGACCAGCAGATGGTAAGTCACTTTGTCAGATCCTTGACCGTTATCAACCTGGCAAGTATAATTCCCAGTATCCAGCAGTTGCACACCGCTAAGAAGGAGCTCTCCTGTATCTAAAAGCTGTTGCTTATGGTCTACGCCGCTTTTTATTGATTGGTCCCCGCGAAACCATTCCCTTCGGGGTGTTCCTACAGCTGTACAGGGTAGGGCTACAGAACTACGCCATGGACGAACTATTTGGCCACCGAAAGATATCACACGCGCTGGAACTACAAAAGGGGTTAAAAATAAACTTGCCTCATTAAAAAGAAACTCACTTCTTCCGCTAGCAACTTGAGACACAACCCTTGAACTTTGACCTTCACCTATCCTAGTAGATGCGGTGACCCAAAACTGGTATTCTATATGAGACTGAAGGCCCTTTGCCTCATAATTAATTTGTTGACTAGAAACTGTCTGTTTCGCATGGTCTACTTCCTTTCTTCCATCCATGCTTCTTTTATAGAGGTAATATTTGGTTATTATACCATTAGGTTCCATAGGCGGAAGCCACGAAACTAATAAGGATTGGGGTGAACTTACAACTACTTTTACATCGGCAGGTGCACCAGGAACTAAAAATAATGCGAACAACTGTTAGATCATCAATATTTCCTCGTAGCAGATTGCGGGGGTTCTTCCCCTTGTATGTGCTACTCCAACTGTAGGAAAACTCTTAATATGGAATTATAAGAAGATCTTACCATCTTCCTCTGTTTGGCAGTAAGCTACAGCCGTAAAAATTCCATCTCCTACTTTAGTAAAAGCTAAAACTTGCATACTATAATTTGTATATTTTCTTAGTCCTGTGATTACAGTCGTTAGAGCTGTGGTCTTTCTAGTTTCAATTTCATCGCTTCCTGTTAAAAAAATTCCTGGTAAAAGGTTGTTCAAATGTTTCACAGATTAGTTACCTCTCCAACTGTCGTCAATTACAGGCTCATATGTTAACTTATAGCCCTGAAGAAGACCATTGCAGTGTTCAGTTGGTGGTGGTTGCCAACTTACTTGCAATGACTGGGATGTTAAGGCAGCGCATCGAACATCTTCAGGTGGAGCACTAGGAACTGCAATGAAACTATATCAGTCTCCGTTTTTTTCAAATATATTATTGTCTTACCATCTTCCATAGTCTGTGCAGTAAACGGTTCAGTTAGAGGGCCTGGTCCTACTTCATTAAACGCTTGAACAACTATATTGTACGTTATGTATTTAGCAAGCCCCCCGAGTAATAATTCGCCTCCACCATCTTCTCCATCTCCCGTAATCGACGTATAATTATAGGCCCCCATATTTGCAGAACGATATCCCACGTTAAACCCTTGAATGTCTCCATGGCGTAAATCTGGTAGAGGCGGGGCCCAGGTCACTAATAGTTCTGTCGAAGAGACTGGTCGAACCGAAAGGTTTAAAGGAGGCCCTGCTGGTCGTTGAGGTTCTGTTCTAACTACGAGTTCCGCGCTTGGTTTGCTTTTACCCGCAGGGCCTTCGGCTATAATACGAAAAATATATCTTGTAGCAGGTTTTAAATCTTCTATTAAAGCAGCAAATTGAAGAGGCGATTCTGACAGCTCTATGTGTTGCCATGGGCCTGAAAATATTTTGTAAAAAATACCATTAATTGATTTCTTTGTGTTACTTACGATCTACTTCTCGGTATTCTATAATAAATTTGAACACTTCGTTGGAATCTCCTGATTTATGTTGCCATTTTAAATTGATGGATCTGCTACTGATCATGGCAGCTTCGAGATGTTGGGGGCTTAGTGGAGGTTCTTGCACTAAGAGTTGAACGAGTTGTTGGTCCCTTCCATACATATTGCTAGCTTGGCAAAAATACGCTCCGCTATCGGTAGCATCGGCGTTTGCGATTTGTAATTGCGCCGCCACTCCATCAGGAGTCACATCCTGTTTTACATGTACCCTGTAGTTTGTCGATGGGTTCAGTTCAGTTTTCCCACTACGCAACCAAATGACGCTTATGGGCTTGTCTCCGTTCACATCACAATGCAAAGTGGCGGTGTCACCTTTCTTAACGGTAACGAGACGCGAAGGGGCAGAAAAATAGGGAGATGCTGTAATGTACTTACTTTACCGAATATGCCCAACTGGCATGGAATAACCATGGAACTTACAATTGACCCGGAGCTGAATTACTTTCCCGATTCCTGTTCCAATTCCGTTCTCCGCTTGGCACAAATAAAAGCCTTCTCGATCTTCCTTAACGTGTTGTAAAAGAAGCGTCCCGTTTCCTAGCAATTTCGTGTGCATCTGATCTCGAACTTCTTCGTAGTCCCCGGACTTGCTGCCTGAACAGATGTAATTCAGTAACGCGCAAAATTGGATTAGGAAAGAAATATATATAGTTGTAGGAAAGATGAATGTATACTCGGTGTTCTATAAAACCAATACCAGGTAATAAGATAAATATTTTATTGGAAACAACTCTTAAATGTATGCTACTTAGTTCATTAATGTGTCTTGGATTAGTTGCTGTCAACTTTAATTAAAAAAAAACTGCATTGTGTAAATTGATTTTGGTACAGGATTAAAAAAAATGCCACTGTTTTGTTCGTAGGAATTTTGTCGAAGGCTGCAAAATGACATTCCGAAATTGTGGATAAAAGCGGTTTGAAATTATTTTTAAACATAGAGGAGGTGCTTTAAGTCGTGCACTAGTGGTCACATATATAATTGTTTGAGTTATAAGAAAGTGAACTAAATTAGAAAAAATTCACAACCGTGTAGTAGCCAACCAGAAAAACATCTTGTTGAAATGATGCTGTAAACTTAGCAGAAAAAATTATTAATTGCACCTAATTAACCAAATTATGGTGCAAGACTACTAGTGTAAGAGTGGGCACTTCCATTGTTAGAGAAAACTTGTATAATTTTATACCGCATACAAAGTACGGAAAGAGTTACCGTTTTTCATTGAAAATTGATTTAAACTTAACTAAATAATGCCTTAATGACTACAATCGATAAATTACAAATGCGATATACCCGCATCTAGAAGTATCTCGCTAGATAGTATCGGCATACCTATGTTTTCCTGGTATGTGATATCACTTTTTTTTCTCACTCATTTATACTACCGTGCCCCCCCCCGGAACCGCTTTCGCATTACTTCAGGGGGTGCGGGCGTCCCTTATATACTAAACATTCATGCAACATGCACCCTAAACTTAACTAAGCAAATGCGGTCGCCCCAGTCGGGATTCGATCGCCCCAACGGAGCGACTGCATTTACTGTGACCTCGAGTGGCCAATGCGTTCTCGCACTAGACCACCGCGGTCCCAACATGTGATATCACCTAGTTGTACTTTTGTTTTACATTCGATTTTACATTAATATCGCCTTCATGTGAACTAAGAGACAAAATTCATATTTTTTAAATATTGAAAGAGAACGCTTCAAGTAAACGACTTTATGAAAATGGGGATTACAGAAGTCCCACAATATTCCAAGGATTAACACAAAAAGGTTTAACAAAAAAAAATTCAATTGAACGTGTACATAGAAGGCATTGCCTATTACTATCTGGTAAAAAATAAAAAAATATAATAAAGTTTTACCAGCTAAAACAGTCCACCCTAAATAATTTTGTAAATGAACTAGTTTGAAAAAATGTTTGTGTTGAAATTTTAATTTAACATCGGAAACTTCAAAACGCAAATTCTCAAAAAGGAATCTACAGAACTGTATAAAATTTTCAGATTGTATAGAGAGCAGAAAAACCTTTCAAATATCGTTTAAAATTTTGGGGTTGGTTTGATGGGCGCTACGGAGATGAAGTAGGGTAAGTGACTTATATGGAAAAAGATGTCCCCCTTCAAACTAGTGATGTGTATCGCCGATTTTTTTTATTTTGTAATTTACGACGATATTAAGGTTAGACTGTTTTAGTTGGAACACCCTGTATATAACCGAAATATCAAGCTGATTTGTCTTAAGAGATTCACCCTGTATGATTGTTTTATAATGGCTAGTATTATATATGAAACTTGAATATCAGATTGCGCTCGGAAACTTCAAGAGTCATATTTTCTTTTAATTAAGTTTACTTCTTGTAATTGTTAGAAGATCTAGTCGAAAAATTAATTAGGTAGGTATTGGTTTTATAGATTCTGAACTGATTCTAAGGACCTGTGGCTTTCTTCCATATTACAGTGGGTGTGGGAACTCCCTGAGCTTGGCAATGGAGCGAGACGTGATGGTTTCGTTCTACGCTCACGTCTGCGGGTTCAACCAACCAACGCGGTGGTACTGTAACAACGTGACATTTGTAGCTGGAATACAAAGTAGGTACTAATCTAAAGACATTCAATGTTGCATTGTGCCGTGAGTGGATACATTGACGACACTCTACACGGTTTGGATAGGTGGCTACTTTACTGGTAATTTGCTGCAATAAGCAAGTACTTGTGAGGAAATAATTCAACATATCTTCTGGCGGTGTGTGTTAAGGCGATAGACCCGAGAGGTCCTTTAACTACTAGAATATAAACACACTACATACATAACAAAATTTCATGCATAGTGATAGAACAAAGTCCAACTTCTACAGAGTGATTGAGAATAAAATAAAAAGGTGCAACAGTACCTTGACCTGGGGGTTCCGGTCGACGCGTGTGCCAAAGCAACGGAGGGTGGGTGGGGAGAGGGTGAAAGGAGACAGGCTGGGTGGTTACCTTTAACCTGCAGCTTGGCGGTGTACCTGACCTCGGCGGCTGGATTGCTGGCCACGCATGTGAAGTCCCCCGAGTGGCGCGAATCAAGGCTAGAAATGCTGAGGAGACTAGAATAGGGATCAAGGGCCGACACATTAACGCCCAGTGCGGGTGTCAGCGGCTGCCCGTCCTTGAGCCAGGAGACCACGAGTGGTGGGTCCCCAGAACTCACGCCGCAGACGGTTCTGGTTCGCATGCCTTCGGACAGCCCGTCTTGGAAGGAAAAGGGCTCAATAATAGGAGGAACTGAGAGAGAAGAGAAACAAACATCAGAGATAGAAAAGAAGAGCTAAAAGGTGCGTCACGGCGCACCTGATTACCATTAACTACTAAGTGCTGCGTGTGGGATACCTCAGCCGCCAAGTTACGCACAACGCACGAATAGTTGCCGTTGTGGTCTGGCGTCAAACTTTCTATCAATAGAATGCTAGTGTACTGATCCACTTGGGTGACGGAGACCATCTGGGCGGGCTCTACTACGCGCCCATCCTTGTGCCACGAGATCGTCAGCGGCAGGTCACCTTTCGTTACGGAACATGTCAGACTCGCACGGTCTCCCACATGGAGAGTCTCCTCTGCATAGAATGGACTAACTTTGGGAGGCACTGTAATAACATATGGGTCAAATGCATTAAAAATACAAAAGGCATGCCTTCATAGAGCCTTTGATGAAATGTGGCTGATCCTCCCCCGAACTGCTAAAATGATAATAGATTATATTTTAGTTAAAATCTAACACTGGGTTTTGGAAATTTATACTAAATATGTTCAAATCTCTTTTTTCAAAATAAAAATGTTACATCTTGATTAGACAAAAAGATCCTTCCTACAAAAACATTTAACTGTGTTTATTTAGTTGAGTTCCTGAAGCCCTTAAGAGTTGAACCCTGCACTTTTAAGGAAAAACGAAATTTTTGATAATCCTAGAAACATATATTACATATATAATTTTAAAAAAATTCATGAACTTATTTCTACAGAACATTGCAAAACCTTTTAAATTTAGGGAATTATATTTGGTGTATATTGACATATAGTATGTTGTATATAGAATTTCCATGTGTACAACCAATATTACATCTGCTGTAAGTACACAATAATACCGTAACAATAATAATAATATTATGCAGTGTCGAGACGGTGTGGAGTTAGGCTACGTTAGTTTGCTACTTCGTGCGATCCACAACAGGGCCCCACTCTGCGGGTTACCGTGTTGGTTCATAACCCTACTTAACCTGCCTGGTGCATGGTGTGTGTACGCGTGTAGTCTTGTTACTGCTTTTAACTGCCATTAATTTGACCGGGACCTAGTAACAACCATCCAGGGAATCAGAAACATTTTCTTACTCCTGGAGTGGTTTGAACCCGGAAAGCATTTGGACTATTACTTCCAAAGCCTGACTCTCTTACCAATAAGCCATTCCCGCCCTGGGTCTACGTATATAAAACTAGATATCTTACCTAAAAAGTATTATAGTAGTATATGCGCTTGTGTATCACTCCGTAAATAAGGAGTCTAAGCCTATCTACCCAAAATTTCTGCTTGTTTAAATCACTAATTCTGCTACTAAGTTTGGCCTTTATTTGTCTTTAATTATTTTGTGATTCCCTGAATCATGTAAGTTTCTTAAATGTATAGCTTCCCGGAGCTGCTAGAATATTACCGACAGAAAATACGAAAATATTAATAATAAAACCTTAATAGAAGTTTAAGTAAATTGTTAATGAAAGTTGCTCCATCTTGTTGAATCCAAATGCTTTCATATCCGGATCTTCATTGTTTGGACGAAAGATTGTTAGAGCTGGAACTAATTCAAAGCGCAGACAGTCATCAGGGTTTTCCAAAAAATATGAAATAATAAATTTATGAATTTTGTGTTGCACTTTATCACCACGCTGTGTATGGTTTCAATAATGTCTGTTTTACAATTAATGCCACCTAAAATAATTATACCAGTTTAAACAGCGACAAGCATATTTTGAATGCCATCTACGAAACCCCTTAACCTTAAAAAAGAATTTTCCTCTTAAGATATTTTACTTATTTTAAGATGCTCGCATTTTGGAGAGTATTGCTGAAAATGTTGAGGCGCCCTATATATACAATGTATTCTTTAAATTTTTGACATTAACTACGTTAATTTTTCGTGTAACATCATTAGCAGTTGGCTAGTGCGATGGATTACATCTTCTGCCTATTGCCCAGGAAGCATATCAGAAAGAATACTTATTTTTTCTAAGGACACCGATTTTCTATATTGTACAAAATCGTGGTGCTAAACTTATTATGATTATAGAATTAAACGTTACTATAACCATGTCTGATAAATGAAAAGCAATTGGTGAATATTTTAACATGAAAAAAGGCACAAAAGAACTGTACACATCCTTGAAAAAATGTGTCACCTGGAATATAATAGACGACCAGTTTACAGTATCCTAGTAGTTGTAAAATTTGATTAAGATGCAATGAAGTTATGAGCAAGCCACAAAGCTTTAAGTTAATAGTAGCCGCCTTAAAAAATAATATATTGCAAGTACTTCCAAGACCTGATTTCATTCAGCTGGCTGTCTGTAGCGTTGGTTTTAAAATAGTAATACTTTTGTTATACCGCCTTTTCCGCCAAGTTTTAAAATTAAATTTCAGAGAGGATTTCTAATTATTTCCGTAACTATCATGGATTTATTAAGAAACAAAGAGCTGTGTTGAGGCGTAAGCTACATACTTCGTAAATGTGGATATCCACTAACCAATCGTATAAATGTTAATTGTTTTATAGTAGAGCCCCAACTGGAATTATTTAGGCAACGCAAGTTAGTAGGAGCTATGGTCCAATAGTACAAATATAGAGGATATAATCGAATTTTCTCTCTCTCACGCGGTTTACGTTAAAAGGTTGAAAGATCACACAAGTTAAGACAATTCGAACGGATACCAGATTAGTGTACGTTAGTGTTTGTAATTATATTATACAAGCAACCCCAACCTGGTTGGCTAGTTCGCAAGATATATATATTAATAGATTGATTAACTTAAAAATCTTTAGAAAAGAATTGTTCTGGAATTTTCTACCAACGGGAAATTATTTGTTTGGGGTTCGGCTACAAGTTTTAGTTATTTGAACAAAATTCTATCCCATTTTATACATTTCGTAACTATCTGAAATGTTTCAAGGAGAGAGTATTTGCTATTTTTGAAGTGACTATTTGCTTTAATGTTAGAATGAGAGGTTCTAGAAAAGTGATTTCAATTACTTTAACAAATTTTCCACAAAATACAACAAATATACTAGCATGCTTGGAATATTCACAGGAACTATAATCACCTACTAAATTGATGTGTCTATCTTTTTTAAAAATATCCTGTAAGTTTCCGGATAATAACGTTATCTAATAACTTAGTGTCTTAGCATATTTTCTTCTTTAATAACTTCAAAAATATTACTCCTAAATAATAACTGAGACGAACTACTAAGATAAGACTCGTTTTAAATTGTTCTGTATTATATGAACGCTAACACTATCTCAAAATTTCAGTTCGTTCCTCAAAAGTGAAGAGTTTTCAGTGTTACGAACCTAACAAGATTATATTTCAAGTGTAATTTTCATGGATTTTTTGCTATTTGATCTATTAGTTGGTTTGTGCATTAGAACTAATAATTTCGATGAGTTGAATTATTGGAGATTTGAACTATCGATTATTTTACGTAAATTTATGTTTATTATTATAAGTGGTATGTCCTTTTAAGGCGTGGTTCAAAAAGAAAGTAGCAGACTTTGAATTTCAATTACTTGAACTTTTTTTTCATTCATACATACTACCTTTCCCCCCGGAACTGCTTTCGCATTACTTCAGAGAGGTGCGCGCGCCCCTTACATACTAACGGCCGCATTTCACTGTGACCTCGAGTGGCAGCGCGTATTTGTGTTGCTCCATCGGGGTCCCAATTACTTGAACCTAGCAACAATAGACTGTCAATGACGGATATAAGTGTCATTTTAAGTTTGTCTTTACTTTCTTCAAATAAAATTCTCAAATAATGGCAAGCATAAACAAGAAAAAAGCGTAAAGAAATGTTAAACAAATATTTGGAAAATACAGAGCTCCGTCAGGTTCAGATTGCAACCGTGTTAAAACATCCGTGTTCTACTCTTGGAAAAGCTATTAGAACTTATAAAGAACGATTTTCTACAAAAAGAAATGCTTGTTCCGGTCAAAAAATTGGATTTCAGGACAAAAATTTAGCTGCATGCATACGATAGTCCTTCAGAAGAAAGTTTGACTACTGAGTTATTTTGAACATCGAAACGTATTGCGTAGCTGAGGCCAGTCAAATACCGGGTCAAGAATTGTTTCTTCTCAAAGGGAAAGAGGTGCCATATTATTTAAGACGAGAAAGGCTAGCAAATACCACAAATAATTTTTAATTTAGTAGGCCATAAGCATTTGTGATTGAAAAAGTTATTCTTTCATTATCACTGGATACAATAATGGCAATATTTATGTCAATGTATTTAAAAAAAAGAGAAGATAGCTTCCTTTTATAACTTCTTACAACGCTTCAATATTCTTTTGGACTGATTTGGTTACGTGCCATTATGGAAAATTAACCCTAAAGTTTTACTCAAGCAACAACGATATCATTGTTCCAAAGGATTCAAATCCGTGAAATTGTCCTGAGCTCCGGCCAATCGAGCGTTATTGGGCTTTAATGAAAAGGCAACTAAAAAACACTAAACATCGATCTGCTAACATATATGACTTTCGCCAAAAGTGGAAAAAAGTAGAAATAAATATGACTGACCGGAGTTGATGTTCAAACTTTAATGAAAAGAATGAAGTCTAAGGTTCGTCACTTCTGGAATAAATAATAATATCAACACTTTTTTTTATAAATCTTAGCACATATCATGAAAGTTTAAGTTTCACACAATAATAAATACTTTTACATCTTACGACCCTTTTTTTCCATTCATTCATACTACCGTCGCCCCCCGGAATCCCTTTCGCGTTACTTCAGGGGAGTGGAATCCGGTCGCCTCAGCCGGGGTTCAACCCCGCGGCAGTTTGACCGCATTTCAATGTGACCTCGACTGACGGCGCGTATTCACACTGCCCTATCGAGGTCCCACACCATACGACCTATTTATTTAACTGTTGAAAGTCTGCTAGTTTCTTTCTGAACCACCGTACTATCAATATTTACTATATTGTGTAAAGCAGTAAACATTGTTGAAAGAGTGAGTATGTACACAACAGTGAACAAAGTAATAAAAACAAGAAGCCACTCTAACTTCTGTTAAATGGAACAAAAATATTTCTTTATTTGCAGTTCAAAAAATAATGATTTCATTTCATTTTGTGAATTAGTAAATCTAAATTCTAATTTTAGCAGGAAGTTTGAAATTAGTACTAATGTAATCCTTATCCTAATACACGACAGGTCTGGAGATCTGGTTTTATAGTAAGCAAGCAGTTTAAAAATCCTATATCTAAAATTATGGATATCAGAAGGAATGTGATATAATTTGATTGGTGCAGAGGTATGCGTTTTGAATTTACCTATCACGGCCACTTCTCCACTGCGTCGTGCGCTGTGGCCCTGTTTATTTCTGGCCCAGCAAGTATAAACTCCAGAGTCGGCCTTTTTCTCCACGGGATTAATCTGAAGAGTTCCATCAGGTAATACTTTTTGCCGAAGATCGTCTGGAAGTTCCCTGCCGCCTCGTTCCCAGTGGATTTCCTCAATTGGATATCCAGCTACCGGACATTTCAGCTGCAAGGTTTCTCCCGCTACTGCAGTCACTTTGGGAATCAGACGGATGTACGGCATTCCTGCGAGAATCCAAACACAATTACGGGATAAATTTCGAGTAATGGCCTCCACTTCGCCATTTATTAATATCTTAATGGAAGTTTAATGTCCGGGAACATGTCGCGCTAGAAGAAGGGACACTTTGGGCTTAGATGGATTTTTCTTTGAGATTGTGAAGGGTCATTATGATGACAAAAATAATAGTCCATTATATGAAATTGCGTTTTGGAAACATAAGAAGAAGGGAAAGATATAAATGTGTGAAAATTATGAAATCGTTTCTTTTCAAAATCGGGCAAATTTTTGCTGAGCTGATTCGAGTAATAAACAGACTAGGAAGAGAGGATCTTTTAACGTTGAAAGATACGCAAAGTACCCATTGTGACGAATTTATGAACATATTAGGCTCACCGTAAACGTTCAGCCGAGCAGAATGCGACGTTTTCCCCGCCCGATTCTCAGCTGTACACGTATATTCGCCACCATCTTCTACCATCACGTGGCTGATGTTTACATGACTGATTACGTCGCCGTGGACGGTTACGTATTGACCTATAACGAATCTGGAAAGAAACAATAAAGAAAATTACTCCCAGAGCGGTGAGTTGAATCAATAAGAAAATTCCTGGGTAAACATTTCCTTCTATTGTTTCCCGTTTTGCGGTTCATTAACAAGTTATGAAACTCCAACTTCCATGAGCGAAAGTCATCAACTTCTCGGTGCTTTACAAAATTACTTTCGAATGTTTACGGCATTGTTCTGGGAAGAATGTTGCACATCCCCGAAACTTTATTGAGCGAAATTTAAAGATAAAGCTGGTGCAGTGTTTTTGTTCAGCCCTAAATTTCTTATTGTGGCTCTAAAAAAGCTCTAAGGTAGCATTTAAATCGCGTGCTTCGATTTTAGAAAATAAACCGAGCATTCTCTTTAGAATCTTAAGTTTGAATCCTACCGACTGCGCCATGTTTCATTTCCGCTTTACTAATAAAACTAACTTCAGCCTTTTTAATTAATTAATTTTTAAAAGAGATATTTCATAAATTTCATCCTACATGCTCGTCTTTAAACTTCTATTCTTAAATGCATTACAAATTTGAAACTACAAGCAGTGCAACATTTCTCATAACAACCAATATGAAATCGAATTAAGTTACAAGGAAAAACAAGGCAGGGTTATTTGAAACTTCAGAAGGAGTCCGAGAAGTTAGTAAAGACTTTAAAAATTGACGCTATGGGTTAAGTCTCCGTTTCGAAGCTCTATATAAACAAGCCAGCGGGAATGTCTTTATATGAATGCTGGGGGATAAATCCGAAAATCTCGCAACGAACAGAAACTTCTGCTTTGAAACTGATTGATAAGCAGCTGTGAATCAATGAAGAATCAGAAGTTTGTGAGTTCTATCGCTTGTGCAAATGTTCGGTTCATTTTTATGCTGCTGGAGAATCCGGGCGCGAATTCCGGCGCTAATGATAATATAGTGTGCTGTGCCCCAGGGCCTCACATTCCAAATAAGTTCATGTTATAGCACATATATGAAGCTCTTTATCTTCATTTTCCGTGTTTATTTAGGTTTAGCTTCACACCTCGTTCGCTCCGGTCCATAATTTTACTCACCGACGTCGGTAATTTATCCGGAATTTAAGAAATTATTCGCTTCCGGAGTGTGCTCCAAGGAATCAGGGCGGTAACTTCGTTTCACCTCTTCAAAGAAAGTGTAAGTTCATTTTTGCTTTCATTTCACTTTAATAAACTTTCAAACAACGTTACTTTGGGAACAATTTAAAAAATCCCTACCCTGAATATTTTACAAATACCTTTCAGGTTCTTTTCTGGGCAATTTCATATTTAAAGGGACTAATGTGGAACTTTTCTAAATTCTAAAGGGGGAAAATTAAACTTCTGTACTGCGAACAACAAAACATTGAGTTTAGAATTTCAATTTAACCACGAGAGAACACGCTATCTTCATTAGTTTCTGACATTACGCGATATAAATTTGAACTAATTCAAACTTTGTTATTATAGTATTATGCATAATGTTACTGCTAGGAAACGTCTTCATTTCCGCCAGTTGTGCAACTTCCCCAATACAAATGCATTTTAATGTCTGTACAGTGCAATTCCATTACAACATTTTTCGCAGACGTTACGAAACTGTCATTAAACCCCGGGGTGTTATTGCAAAGTTTAAATGGTGATGTTCATTATAGTTTGTATAAATGTTGTTAGTGGTTTCAAATGAGCTAGAAGACAACAACTAAAAATTAGTTTTAGAAGCTGTTTTTAAATGTTAGGCACCATCAAAAGCAGTACACCATGGGTTCGTACATGAACCCAGAGTTGAAATCTCCGTTCATTCTGCGTTAAGTGTCAATATTTTTTAAATTGCTTTTTTTCCCGATATTGATATAAAATATTATTTAAAAAACTGGGAGGTATAGTCATGTGATTGTGCTTTCTATGTAAATATTTTGCACTGTCATTATATTTATTTCAAATTTCGAATGTATAGATAGAGGATCATTGCTTTTGGTTTAATCAGTATCTGTTTCCTTCCAACCATTCATTTGCCCTTATGGTTCTTGGCCCTTCAAATAACTGCTAATTATAAACTATAAAAGGGTAATTAATAATTGGAGAGCGTTACAGTTTAATCTGCATGAAACATATAAGAGCCGCTCTAAACCGTGCAAACGCAGCTGGAATTAACAAGGCACATCCAAATGAAGCTTAATCCAGTGCGAGTGGACCATCTTAATTTGCTTTGATGTAACGATTCCCTTTAATTCCTCTGCGTAACAGGAAGCTTGGACTGTTTTATGGTTCGTTAGCTATAACTATAAAGCAATCCTATTGCCTCCCTTATATGCAAATACGTATACTTCCCAGTGTGTACTGCTTTTCCAATTGTAAGGTCGGCTATCGACGACTGATTAAGAAATTTAGTGTTTATTCGTGTATAAGCACTGTGTTAATAAGAGGTATTGTAATTGATGCAGAGCTATATATACTATTTTTCATGAAGCTTCCTCGTTAAAGGATTAGTGCAGTAACTTTAGTAAATACATACCTTTAACTTACATCTCTTTCTAAGGCACGTGAAAGGTTTTAACCTTTTCGGCCCTGAATTTTGGATTTTTCAAATAATTTTTTTTTTACCTGAATTGTTGTTTATAACCATTTCAAGAACTCCGCCACCAAATTTGAACTGATTTCTGCTAGAGATGTAGAAACTAGGAAGTCGTGGCAATTGCCACCACCGGGCTTTAATGATAAAAAAAATAGTAAAAATTTTTATTATTTTTATTCATTTTAAGTGACAGTTTAATAGAAAACACATTTCAAAATAGTTACTGTCTTATTTGAACATGACAATCTTTGAAGCAATTTTTAAATTTTGATAAACAGAGGGGCAGTTGACACTTTTCGCACTGAATTCGTGAACGCCCTGCACACGTCTCGAGCTTACAACGTTGCTCATTGCCATCTTTATGTATTGGCCAGTGTCCAATTTTATCAAATCTTACGTCATTAACAGGTATTATGTTAGGTTTTTGGCTTGGTACGGGTGAGTTGCGAGGTGAATTTCTGGGACTACAAGATGATGGTCTACCTCGTTTTGGTGTACTAATTAGGTAACCAGAAAATACCAAAATTTCTGCTATTGACATAGTAAACTGCAGTAAATCCATCCTGGCTCTTTTTATTACTATATTGCGCTCCATATGGGACTGATATTCTAACCAAGCGTTGCAAACGGCTAAATTGAAGTAGTGAAAAATAACTCTCAATGTCCATTTTCGTGATCGAAGGAACGCGGGATATCGTGCAATCAGAAAATCACTCTTATACACTCCTCCCATGGAAACATTATACATTCGTATAATTGTTGGACGTTTTACCATCACATAGGCCCTTTCCTTTTTGTCCGATTTCCTCACCTCATCTTCACTTTCGATTCCAACAAAATTCGATGCCATGTATACAATTTTGTTGTCATACCAACCAACTACTACAATTTTCTTATCTTCGGTAACGAATGAATCACAGCTACCACGACCAATTTTCTTTAGCTGACTTTCAGATTTCAGAGGACACTTTTGAAGTCGATTAGCGCGGTTCCCGCTACGAAAATACCTTTTTCTAGTAGCTTTTTCAGGAATAACAGTGATGTACAGTAATTGTCACAAAACAGTTTATGCCCTTCATGTTCAGGAATTCTAGCTGACAAATGTATCACCAGTCCATTCGTCGCTGAAAATTTTTCTTGTAAATCGACGGGAAGAGTGGTCGATCCTTGATGTACAACTGAACGATATACGATACCAGAGGCACCACAAAGCATGAACACTTTTATTCCCCAAGGATTTGGCTTTCCTTTTAGATACTGTTTCACCATAAGTTGTCCCTTGAATGGAATAATTGATACAATCAATACAAAGATTTTCTTCTATTTCTAACACTTCACACCGCTTTTCGAACGAATTGATTATTGGACGTACTTTCCAGAGTTTATCATTATTATTAGGTTTGTCATTGTTATCGACAATATGCAAGTTATTTCCGAGGGATTCAAATCTATTACGAGATATTCGAACACCATCTAAAAATTGAATTTTTGTAGCAGGTGTCCAATACATTCTCAATCTCTGAAAGCGAATTATACCCAACGGAATATGTAGAGCTACAAGTTTTTTAACTTCTTGTTCATTTGTGTTGATGTTTCTTCCGCTTTTGTGAATCGTGTACATGTTCGTTTTCTCTGCTAGTTCAGTAAAGATTTGATTTGGAAAATACTTGGAAAAATACGTCATCGGCGTCTGATCCTGATGAGCATTTTCGTTATTATTGCCAGGTGGAGTAAAATCGGTGTTTGGCGGTGAAAAATGCTGTTTTTCCAAGTCACATTGTTTATTTCATTTTTCTTTTTCGTATTTGGTTTTTGTGGCAACCATCTTGCCAATATTGCCAATGGAACATCATCTTCGTCTTCAACTTCTTCATTTTCTAGTTCATTCCCGGAATCTCCCTCAATGGGTTTCCATGTGTAGTCTTCGTCAATTCGATAACTTTCATCTAAATTTTCTGTTTCATCTTCTACATCTGAGTCAGGAAGTGCTGATACAGCAGCCTGTGCATCCCACAAAGTCACTTTCTTTGCCACTGCCTTCAAATTTCCATAAAACTTGATGGGAGATATACCATCATCATTTGTAGAAATTAATACTTTCCTAATGAAATTTGGCGAGAATGTCTAGTGGTGGCAATTGCGTACACACATTTCAAGGAGCTATGTGGAGGACTATTTGTACAGAAGGCCACAAATAACATTCATTCCACTTATGCCATTATGCCACCTTATAGTTTACATACCACTCAAAATAAGATCGAGAATTGATTTTGTATAGAAATTATTTGAACTTACCAAATGCATCGTTGAGGTTATGATGATTCATGCTTGCAAGGCTTTGAACAATCATCACTCAAAAACGCCAAAATTCAGAAGTTGATCAAATGACACCTGAATTGCCTTTAAAGTACATTACAGAGGTGGAATTCAGCGGTTGATACTGAAAATACTTCATTGTCGGCAAGATAGAGCCCTTTAAATATTGCGGTGGCAAATGCCACCGGCGGGGCCGAAAGGGTTAAGCAGGTATAGGACCCACGTCTCGCAAAGAAATGCTGAAATACAGATTTACGTATTATATTAGAATCGACAAGTGCTGCTGTTTGGCTTATAATCTGGTGTTAGAAAGAGATGCCCTTTAGTTCAGTACCTGAAGTTATCGCCTAATATAAACAAATGTCACAACAGGTGTCAACAGGTCATGCCAGGAGCTTTTATTTTGACGATATTTGTTCCTACATAAATGCACAATAATAAAGTAGTTTAGGATTGCTGTATTATTTCATGCTCTCAGTTCATACAGTTGTCGTGTACCTGGCAGTAATCCTTTACCGTTGAAGCTACATGAAAAATAGTGCAGTTGCGTTATTCAGGTTCATCCTGATTGGACATCAATTGAAAGCATCATGATTGGTACAGAAAGTAATGTAACGTAACGCCAGCGAGTCTATTGATGGTGTAGGAGGTTAGTTATATTTTCAGTGAATTTTTTCCGTAGGAAATTATAATTTCTTTTCTTTAAATTGTTAACATTTTGTTTGTGAATCTAAAACAGATGTTATCCGGATACTTTTCCTTCTGAAGGTTTATAAATAAGAGAATAGTGCGCAAGGTTTTTATATTATTTCGGGACTTGCTTGAAGGGTTTTCTTAAGGGTTCTTAAAACATTCGGACTGACCTGCCGTTGCTAGGCAGCGGAAAACCATCAAGGGTCCATGAGATCTGCGGTGTGGGGTTGCCGGCCGCGCTGCATTTCAGGGAAACTGCGGGTCCGGGCTGTAACGTCTGCTCTATGAAGCTATAAAGGAGCACAGGCGGAGCATCTGAAACAACAAAACAGAACTCTGGAACTTCCGCACCTGCAATCAGCGTTCCGAGCAACCTCCATTTGGCGTGATAAAGTAACGTCCCTGAAATTTATACAACTTGCTTTGACGTTAATATTGCCCTGAAAGCAAATGGCGCGTCCGCTTAACGCGGCTACCTCTGAAAGTGGCGCTAGTGACGCTCCGTTAATTTAATTGTTCATCAGGGTATGGCAGCAGAACTGCACGATGGTGCCGTGGCATTTTAAACATGGGCATATAATTGCGAACTAAGCCTATAACGAGCTGGTCTGCTGCTACGTCTAATGACTGCGGCCAACTGCCATAGCATTTTAGACGGATTCTGTCCATACTTTAGCAAGGCTAAAATGTATTCCATCCCCTAAATTGTGGCCTTTGTGCCTCTTGATATGTTTATTTGATATGACTGGGTAGAGCTACTAAGGCAGCTGTCGTAATTCATAGGATCAAGCCACTACAGCGAGATTGTCTTGGAACTTAAAAGGATTTTTGAAATGTATACGAAGAACGAACGAGTCATAAAACACAACTGTTGACCTTTTCAAGGTTGCTTGAGTAACCCGTATTTTAGGGCTCATTAGTTAAATTTTTAAATAACTTACTTTTGTGTTATTTTGAAGAAAATGATATTATTAGGTCAGTTTTAAATAAAGCTCTTTCAGATCGGGAAATACAGGTATAAACAATAGTTTTAATTAATACAACAAATACTATTAGCTGCATGAGAAGTTTCGTATGAGAAGGCGTAACAATAAACTATCTTCTAATGAAGACTTAATGGAGCAGTCTGCAGTTGATAACACTTTACAAATAATTGGAAAGAAGTAAATTTGAAGTCGGATTGCTGTGGAAAGGCATCTTGTCTTGGTTAACACATAATGTGAACTAATAGAAAAGTATATCTAAGGAAACTAACCCTCGAGAAATCATTTACGATTACTCCTAGTACCCCACATTATAAGTTGCAAATTCAGATAAACAGAATAAATCAGAATAGTTTTTTATACAACAGCAAACAACATGTCGATTAAAAAGATTAGAAAGTCTAGTTTCCACAATTTTATGCTGTTAGATGAACGTTTTAACAATTCTTCGAGTATAGTTGACAATGCAAGAATGCAAGTGATACTGGATTCCAAATAAATACACTTTGTGCGAATTAATCTAGATAACTTTTAAACCAATGCCGAAAAGAAATAATTACAAATAATCTAAGGCTAAAATTTTGTATTATAAGTCTTAAATAAAAAGGAGGAAAGTTTTTGTAAAATTTCAAAAAGCAAGAATAGGAAGGCGTCCTCAAATCTCACATAATGTGACAACTACCATTTTGCAGACTAAATCGACAGTACGACAGACGTTGATTACTTTGGACCTTTGTAGGTGAAGATAAAGAGAACTCGACAAGAACGGTATGGAGAAAATTTACATGTATAATAACCGGTACCATAAACATAAACCTTGCTCAAAATTTATCTAGCATTCATTTCATACACGCCAGAAGTTGGGCATCTAAATGGATTTACTGAAAAATTATTGTTAGATAATAGTATCAATTTCCAAGAAGCAGAGAAGAAACAGAAAGTTTAGATCAAGATGAAATTTGGAAGAATGCATTTTAAAAAACACAAATCGTCCTTTCACATATGTGGGAGCAGCGTGACGGACAAACGCGAGTACTGATGAAATGGTTCTAGGTCAATTGCTCGCCGTTGTTTGATCGCCACCGATTGCTCGATTGCAGATTGCTTGCTAGGAAAGATGTTCGCCGAGACAGTTGCTCGCCATCCGTTTGCTCGACAGATAACTTGCTCGCTTTATATTTTGTTAGGCACCTTCGTTTGTGAAACAATTTGCTTCTTTTGCTTCATAATTAAAACCTTTTCTTTTATTTTCAGATACCGTATAGGGAGAGTTTAATTTGTTTTATTAGATTTTGGTGTTTATGGAAATATTTCTACACGGAAAAGCTCTAAGTCGGTAATTGTTGATTAAAACTCTGGAAACTAAAAATGTTGTTCCTATATCAAAAAATAATATTAACGATGTTTTGAGAACTTATTATTTAAAAATAATTTAAACATATATACACCATACACACTAGTTCTTATTATTAGGAACAAAAAACAATAAATATTACTCTATACGAATTCAAATACAAGAAGATGCAACGCTGCTTTGATTATTAACATTCCTTAGAGACATGTAATATTTTGGGAATAGCCAGAAGCATATACTAAATGCATACACTAATATTTTATTTTAGGAATAAACTGCTTAGCGAGCATCTGCCCGGCGAGCAAACGGTGTGGCGAGCAAACGGTGTGGCGAGCAAACGGTGTGGCGAGCAAACGGTGTGGCGAGCAAACGGTGTGGCGAGCAAACGGTCTGGCAAGCAAACGGTGTGGCGAGCAAACGGTGTGGCGGGCAAGCAGTGTAGCCAGCAAATTGTGTGGCGAGCAAACGTTAGGCGTGCAAACGGCAGGCGTGCTAACAATTGGCAAGCAAACAATGGCAAGCAAACGGAGGCGTGCTAGTGGGCGAACACCAGTCGAACAGTATTTAAAATTACACAACGATCCGTATGGTCACCACTTGGATGGGTGACCGAAAACCTGCGCTCACACGCTGCTATCCTGGCGCCTCGCAGAGCACCTAAAACCGTCGGTCCCCCTGGGTGGGACCATGCCTTCGGATGTCCCGCAAAACATTTCCTATACGCACTTTACTTTAACACATATGCAACTGAGTTGGGAAAGTTTGAGTTTGAAGAGAAAGGTATCCCGACGAATACGTTCTCACCTAAACTGAAAATATAATAAATAATAGACCATTGACCTATGTATTTTTGAATGGTATCGATACAGAAGCTTTCACTTTCAGCACATCTAGTATAGTGTTGGCATAAACCAATGGCAGAAATTTTATTTTTACTTAATAAATGAGAGCCGGAAAATAGTTATTTTTGTATTAAGTGCGCAAAATGAGTGTTTTTTTAATGGCGCATGAGAATGTTAGTTTTAGTCGAGACCGTTAGGTCGAGACTCAAAACTCATTCGAAAGCGCCATTAAAACACGAATTGTGCACGAAATACAAACAACTTTTTTTCTACAGCAGTCAAAAAAATAAGAAAGTAACAGTAATAATTATTTTCTCGATTATTTCCAAAAAATTCTCTGATATTTCAAGTTACCGCTGAGTTCATATGGTTACGATGGTAAATAAAGGTGACAGTTGAAAAAAAATTTAAAGCGGATTTAATTTTAATGGATTCCAGCAGTGAAAACGAAGAAATAAATGAAATTGCAAGTGCAGCAATTTCTAATCTTTTACCGGCAAAATCAAGACCACAGTATGAAAAAACTTATGATCAGTTTCGGCAGTGGTCTTCTACGAAAAAAATTGGAAAAGTAACAGAAAATATTTTGCTGGCGTATTTCGAAGAAAAATCAAACACCTTAAAATCACCAACACTTTGGTCGTATTTTTCGATGAGTTGAAGGCCACTTTGAGCGTTAAAGAGAATATCGATATTCGTAAGTTTACAAAATTAGTGCCAAGGTAAATTTATTATACTAATGTAATACAAACCTAAAAAATAGTTCCATTTATAGACGGTGTTAATTTTGGGCATATCTGGAGCCCTTCGACGTGAAGAATTAACTAAAATGAAGACGACTGATATACAAGATAAAGAGTCTATCTTAGTTGTTAACGTGCCTGACTCAAAAACCCACTGCGAACGAACATTTACCGGTTTCAAATGTTGAAAATATAAAAATTATTAGAAAATTTAAAGTTTTGCGACCCCCAAACGCGACTAGCGACCGGTTCTTTTTAAAGTATACCAACGGTAAGTTTGTAATCAAAATGTGGGAATCAACAAAATGGGAGAAATACCAAGTTTGATTGCGAAGTGACTTAACAAAGACGAACCTAAAAGATATACTGGTCATTGTTTCAGAAGAAGCTCTGCCACTCTTTTGGCGAATGCAGGAGGTGATCTGATTTCAATTAAACGTCACGGAGGGTGGAAAAGCAGTACGGTTGCAAAAAGTTATATTGAAGATTGTTTAAAGAATAAAATTGAAATTGCGAACAAGATTCAACCTTATTCCACAGAAGAACGGAGAATACCTCAACCATCCACATCTTCTTGTTTTGATAGCGGCAATTTTCATTTGCAGCCGTCCAGTTCAAAAGAGGTTACAAACGGCGATCAAAGATTAGGAAATTTAGCACTAAGCTCCCAGTCTTCACTCACCCCTTTAGGGATAAATGGTGGAACATTTTCTTCATGCACCTTCAATTTTCATTTTTCAAAGTAATTATTAGGAGTGTTATTTATATTTTGTAATTAGGTTGTTAATAAAACCATTAAACTTCATTAAAATTACCTCTGGTTATTCCTCTCTTCATTTCTGTTACTGTCAATCTAATTTCGTGTTCATAGTGAAAAAAAAATATTTTTTCACTGTGAAAAAATATTTTTTTTTCATTAATCAAAAATGACAAACTTTGCAACTTGATAGCGATACATAAATGTCACGTTTTTTTGACAGCTGTAGAAAAACTATATTTTTAGCAAACACGGTATCATACGGTTAGTTGATCTTCTTAAACCATATGCATTTCTGTAGTGATTTATGATGTAATTGCACTTTTTGGATGTCCATTGTGAAGATTTCCCGATCGTGTTTAAATTCAGTGGTTGTCTTAGATACGGTTGAAAACTAATAATATTTTTCATAACTATGAGCACGATATTCTGTTTTTCGACTTAAAAGTAGCTATACACATGTATTTATTTAGAATACTTTATACAAATAACTATTTAACAGAATCCTGGTGTAATAGCCCCTTGGACTAATAATTTTAAAACAACCTTTTATATAATCCTCATTTAAAATCCTGTGCACGTAGTTATATTATTGAAGACCACGTTTTTTCACATTGTTGTTTAGTCCCGTCTTCTTAAAATTCGATGAAATATAAATACATATCCGATTCGAACATTAGTAGTTGTATTTCATAGTTACTGAAATATCGACGTTTAGCTCCTAAGTGATTTATTGTTTTTTGGATTTTGTAAACATGAATAGTACATGTGCTTACGTTTAAGCTTGTAGAAAGTATTCATTAATTAAACGCTGACTTGAGATCCATGTATCCTTTTTGAGAATAAAGCAGAAAATTTAAAAAATATCAAATTTCGAAAGAGATGACATCGTCTGCGTTAAGCCACATCGTACGCAATTTGTTTATAATTATTTTCAAATATTAAATATCCCAATGCCAAATTGGGTAAATTGTGTTTAATTTAATTAATCTTTTTTAAAATATATAAACTAAATTTAAAATTCGTCTAGCTTCCTTTCTTGTAGAAATCTAGTATGCCTTATTAACTGTTTCAGGTGGTATTCGTTTTCAAAAACGGTCAGTATGAAACAAGTTCTTCTGGCCTATCCTTCAAAACTTTGTATTGCAACTGCATTTAGCGCTCAACAATACAAATCGTCAATTTTTTAAAGTATGGTAATTCTCTACCTACTTCCACAACTGAAGAAATATAATAGTAGGACACTCTTATATGTACGTAAAATATGTATCACTGTTTGAAATTTGGTATGGCAAGGAATACATAAGGTAAGGGTAGAATTTGCTCTATTATTAATTTATTCGTTTTACTCGATTATTTAAACTGATAAGAAAAACTGTAAATAATGTTATTTTGGGCGCAACAGTATAACAATTAGAAACTTGGACAGTTTTGAAAATAAATGGTAACAGTCTCTATTTAGCAAGGAATTCAGTCATACTAACACCAATTGCTAATGGATTATGTCACAGTGGAAGTCACACTGGGAATTATTACTGCCCAATTAGGTAAAATATTACTTTACCTAACGCCGGAATCCGCGTAAATACTCTATAAGACAATAACCTCACTCTTAAGACATTTGTAGATGATTTATGCAGCTACCAACCCTAAGAATCATTATCATCCCACTTAACAGTTAAATTGCATTTGGCACGAATTAGAAAAAGATGCAGTAACATATTTTACCCAATTAATTCAAACACGCGATAGCTGGTTTTAGCTAAATTTGATCATTGTTTAAACGAGTAATGTTATTTATTATGTGTTTTTACGTGGCAGACGGGCTGAGTTAAGCAGACGAGCCTTTGTTGGAAATTGCATGATCATTTCAGTGCTTGTTTATGGTGCTAGAAAGACATACAGTTCTTGTTCTTGAATCAGTTTTCGCCCACAACAGTCATTTAACAATATTCAGGCTTTAGTCAACAAACCATTTGCACTACACCTTTGTATTTCCATGTGTTAGAATTAAAGACATGCATTGACGATATTGCTGGCAAGTACAAAGTGTAATAGACAATTTGCAGCAGTTACTTTTTTAGGATATTATGTATATTAAATTACAAGAAGAAATGCGTTTACTTGGGCTTATCGTCAATTACAAAGCATTTTATTTTCGTATCTTTAAAAGTACTACGGTATAAGTGTATGAAGTAAGTAATTACAGTGATTATCAATTCTGTTGAAATTATTACTTGCATCTTAAATGATCAGCTGCTGCTAGGAGAAATTTAATTCTGTTCTCAGTTGTCAATGACTGTTGATTAAATTTATCTTCTGTTAAGGCACATAACTGTTTCTGTAGAAGCGAATTTTTAATCAACCGCAAACGGTACATTTATTGAAACTTTATTTTCAATATACTGTGTTATGATTTTGATAAATATATACTTTCAGAATAATTGTGTTGGGTATGCGGTCGTTTTTGTATATAAAGTGCATTAGATTGTGTTAATTTTGTTGAGCGAGATGGGCAGTTAAACAGCTAGCAGTAAGTACCACGTTTATTATTAATTTATTTTTTCTTCTACCATAAAATTGCTTTTCATTAACTTAATATGTTGTACTACCTCGTTCGATATATTTGAATAGCCACCTTTCGATCTGTGTCAATTAGTTTGTAAGTTAATGATAAATATTAATCCGTCCATAGAAGATTGTGGAAAAGCTATTTCCTGTTCAACATAATTAGCTATGGACTACATATTAGTTTTCTGAATAAGACAAGGAAAACATTAATATTTCTTAGGGACAATATATACAAACAGCCACATTTAGTTATTTTAATTGTAGTAATAATTACGACGAGTCGGTAATTATTACAGATTCTAGATAACGCTTGCAAAAGTTTGTTTATTTGTAGTAAACACGTTGCGTACAGTCTTTGAGTACTGAATGCTCTTCATTTAATTTCTATTCTAGACAGCTAGGAGTTTACCAATTTATCTGAATAATTGATATGGGCTTCTATGATTTTACCTAGTGTTTTAATATAAATACTTTATTTTGTCGTGATCCTCCTTTGTACCGCTTGCGCAGTGTCGAAGCGGTGTGAAGCAAGGCTAGGTTAGTTTGTGCTATGCACAACAGAGAAACTCTACCGCGTTGGTGCGTAACCATACTTAACCTGAATTTTCAAAGTACATATTTATTGTCTCATAAAATATACATTTCACACAGTGGCGGCTCGTGAGTTAAGAAAGAGGGTGGGCACAAAAAAAACTTACCTATTTTTTGTACATAAAATCCATTCTCCTATTTTTCATGCTCGAAAAGACGTCTATGAGTAGTTTCATCGGCCTCCAAAGCAATGAAATTTGCAGATTTAATTTCTTTTAATATTTCCTGCTTGTAAATTTGCAACATTGCATCTAGCAATTCGTTCTGAATAGTTTTTGAGACGCCTTTAAACACTTGTGA
>JABXWE010007220.1:0-43536 GCA_014611495.1 Limonius californicus
AAAATCTGTTCGTTTTTGAAATTTTTAAAATGGTTTGATTTCACTAGTGAATTCAAACGCTTTGATTTCACTAGTGAATCATGAACTCTTAATTCGGTTACTATGGAGTTAATAAAGTCAATTTAAATTGTCAAAATGGAATAAAATAAATAACCATAAAAATAATGATTTATTAATTCCAGACGCCTACTACCACGTACATATAAAGCCCGGTTCTCATTAGTCAATTTCATTGATCAATAAGACTGAATCTATGTCATTGAACATAGAATTGAATTCGAAATGCGTTCACACTATTCAAGAGCATTGAAGATCCAGTTGAGTTTGTGTCAGTTTTAAAAATGGCTGCAAAGAGAAAAATTGTGTGTGCTGGGATCCGTCTTGTGTGTGAATATTTAAGTACCTAATCAAGTGAGAAACGAAAAAAGAAGAAAACCTCGACGCTGGTGGGTCAGGGAATGGATATTACGACGGTGAAATAAAGGTGCTTCGGTAAAGCTGTTGCCAGAATTAGCTGCAGATGACTTGGATATGTATAGAAACCACTTAAGAATGAGCGAAGAAAAATTTGAGGAACTTCTACAAAAAGTGACACGTACAGCGTACTATACAGAAACAAGATACTGTACTAAGGAAAGCTCTTCCAGCAAGATTAAAATTACAAGTGGTTCTAAGATATTTAGCAACAGGAGACTGTTTTGCTACATTGAGTATAATCTATAGAGTGCCCAAGAATAGTATTTCACAATTTCTGCCAGACATTTGTAAAGCTATATGCGACGGTTTACAAGACTTTATTAAGGTAAGTTATTTTAAAAATTCAGCCTTTTTACACTATAAACATTATAAAACTAAAGAAAGTAAGTATAATTGTTTTTAAATATTGGCGAAAGCTTGCGTTAAGATGTTTCCATCATGTGAATATTGCGATGGTGACGATGAATTTGGATATGGCGATGGCGCTTCACAGTAATTGTGTTGAGACCAGCTTGAATTTTGATAGGCACTATTATCTACGTTTTGGTCAGAGATTAATTGTTGTAGTTTTTCTTGCGTCATTACGGACTGTAATTTTTCTTGACACTGAAGTGCTCTTTGGATAGGCATTTTCCTCAACTGACATGCTAAACTCTTACAAAAAAAGTCAAATTCGTCATCAGTCTCTTTGCACTCATTTGACTATTTTTTATATAGCTTGCAATTTATTTACGGCATCTTCTATTGAATAGTCACGTTTTCGTTTATTACTTTTGGATGGTGTTGTGTAGTAACAGACGTATTACTGGCAGCGTATTTCGCTGTAGGTTTAGCTTTTCCTTTTGAAGTTGATGCAGTAAAAATGTCTCCATGACTGTGTGTACCTTGACTTTCTTGTAGATTGGCTGTTTCAACTACATTCTCTAGTTCTTCAGCTTCATTCCTCTCTGGAGAAGGTGGATTACCAACATCTGTAGGTTGTGTGTTTACGATATTCTGAAATGAAAAAAAATTAGGTCGTTTTTTAAAGTACTAACACTGCTTTTTATTTTACAGGTTCCTTCTACCGAGGAAGAGTAGAATGATATTGCACATGAATTTTATATAAAATGGAACTTTCCCAATTGTTGCGGAGCTATGGATGGTAAACATTGTACTATTCGTAAACCACCCCATACCGGCTCAGAATATTACAATTATAAACATAGTTTTAGCATAATTTTGTTTGCATTGGTTGTTGCAAACTACTGCTTTACATATATCGATGTAGGCACAAATGGAAGAGTAAATGATGCTAGAGTATTTTCAAAATCATCTTTATATGAAGCTATATAGGGCAATTTGCTGAATCTACCACCTAACGAAGTTTCTGTTGGTGATGATGCTTTCCCTTGGAGGACAAATCTTTTGAAACCCTATCCTAGAAGTACTCCACTATCACTTCAACAACGTGTTTTTAATTATAGGCTTTCACGAGCCCGTCGAATTGTCGAAAACGCTTTTGGCATTATGGCATCGAGATTTAGAGTGTATGAAAAACCAATTCCCCTGAAAGTGGAAACAACTGAAATGATTTTTAAAGCAACATGTGCCCTGCACAACTGGCTTCGGAAGACCTCAAGTCGTACATATTTTCCTTCAGGATGCGTTGATAGGGAAGATATTGAAAATGGGACTATTATTAAAGCTGATTGGCGTCACAATATGTTTCAAGGATTACTGGAACTGCCAAATGCAGGAAGTAACAACTACACTAAAAATGCTGGGAGATTACGTGATTTGTATGCTGAAAAATTTACTACAACAGAAGCTGTCCCTTGGCAATGGAATATGATATAAAAGATGTTTGTTTTTACCAGTCACTATTCATGTCTATAATAACGTGATTATTTTTTAGTTTCTGCTTGTACGCAAATATATTATTGTAATAGGTACAAATAAATATATTTTCCACACTTTTCCTCGTCAAAAGGCAGCACGTGTATACATAATATATTATAGTTATTTACTCACCAAGTTTGAGGTACTCTCCCTTGCAATGGATACCCCTCTCAAAAATACGTCGGCCTGGGCAAACCAGAAAAGTTTAGGTGCGTACACATCTTCTGTTCCTGTACCACTTTTATTTGCTTTCAGTAACTTAGTTAGTTCAGTTTTATAGGTTGCGCAATACTTTTAATTTTAGTTTTTATGTCATTTATTGTCAAGCCCTATATTTCCATGCCTGAACGAATTTTTTCGTAACATTGTCCACGTATCGTGGTATTTTTACAGGATTCACTTCGTATGTTCCATATAGATCCTTCTTTATGGTATAATTCCAAAAATTTAAGCATGTGGTTATCTCGCCATTTGAAATTTGCCATGCTGTTAATATATTAATCCAATAATGAACGCACTAAACAACTGTAACACACCTCCGAATTCACCAAACTGAATAATTGTTATAAACGTCGTTTTAAATTATTACGCAATTTTTTGTAATGCAGAATGTGCATATTCAACAGTGGTTATCAGCTGTTCAATGTAATTGAAACCTCGTTCTGACCCTTCAATCATTGTTAAATTTCATGGAATCAATCCCATTCATCAATCAAAGTAGACCCGCTTTTAACTTTTATTGAAACGAAAAATTAAATTATGGATCAATTTCGTTGAAATGACGTTCACATTAATCAATTTCCTTTCAATGACATAGATTCAGTCATATTGATCAATGAAATTGACTAGTGAGAGTCTATGAGACAGAAAGAGTGCGCGATGCTTGCTTGCTTGCTTGCTTTGAAAGAGCGAGATCTAGGACGCGGTTTTCCAAGCATCTCTAAGCACTTAGGCCACATTTGGCCCATTGTACACCCTGACTAAGAATTTTGCCTATCTGGGGTAATTCCAACCCCAGTAGTGATTTTTAACGTGTCACACATCGTAGTGGCACGGGACCTACGGCTTTACTTCTTATCCGACAGAAGGCGCATTTTCAGATTTTTCCCCGCTAGAAAAATCTCGCCGACCTCAGCCAGGTTTGAACCCGCGTCCCTCGGATCTAAAGGCAAACGCGCTAACCACTAGACCACCGAGGCCGGCAAGAGTGCGCGATATGCACTACGGGTTGCATAAAAATGCATGTGCCTCAGATGCTTAGCATTGCGTGTCCTTTCCAGTTACAGTAGTATACAGTTCACTGTTTGACCATGATTGAAAAATGTACAGGAGCACAATCGTGCATCAACCACATATTCATTCTATGAATGAGGGGAAGGTACATCTTCTAACAATAGTGGCAAGACATTACGCAAAAAGGCAAGATACAATTGGCCAGCTCAGCGGTTCGAAAGAAAAAAAGGTCCTATCATATCGTCTCCAAAAACACCAAGCCAAACGTTAATTGAAAATCGCATGAGGGTTTTAATCTGACCAAACATGGCTATTGTTAAGGTCCTCCTTTAGGGAGGACAGTCATTCTTTTGTAAGTTCTGTCGTCCCTCGAAAAGTGTCCTCCTACATGTCCTCCTTTTCGATATTGGAAGACTAATCTGTAACTCTACGTATTCGATCGATGCCGAGCCGAGTCGTTGTGTGTGATAGGACGTAGGTATTTGTATTTGACATGACGATTCGTCAAGGCTCGGTACAGGACTTTCAGGATATTCAAAAGTTAGATGGCTTGCTCTAACACCTGCTATAGAGCGTGTTCTACAATTATTTGAGCCTGTCCGTTCATATTTTGTAAGTTTAGACAAATGTCCTTAAATCCTGAAATCGTTTTTCAATAATGAAATATCTAAGATATTAACGTATTTTGTAGGGAAAAGGGTGGATGATTCATACTTTTTAATTTTTTGTTTATATTTTCAAATCGAAATGACTAGGCTTTCGGGTTTGCTTCAATTATTAGAGCGTTCTTTTGTGGTAGTACCTAATTTTCAAATGCTCACAATCACAGGATTTTTTTAATTTTTGTTGATTTAGCAATTGTATGCCTAAGTGTCATTTGGTTGAATCTACCCCAATGGTGAGGTGGATTCAATCGCCCTATGGGGTAGGTTAAACCACTATGTAATACACAAAATATACAAAAATTTACTTAAATGTTTTAATAAGAGATATGTGACACTCAATCTCCAGAGTTGGTAACATTATGGTATAGTATTTTTAATTGTAAATTAACGAATATTCCACCCTTTGAAGTTGTAATTAAATGTATATATTGAGTTTATTCTTGCTCTTCCTTTAGTTATAGGCTTCGGTAGGACACCAACAATGTCAACTCTTTCTATAGTAGCTATGTCATTAATTACAGGGAAAACAAATGAGTTTGAGAGATTTCCTCGCCTAAGAAATTGCACTTCATAGTCATTTAAATTTTTACCCATTACCTTTCCCGTATAAAACAGTTCTGATGTCTTTGTAAAAGTTTGATGATAAAGTCTTGAACTTGTATAACACAGTTTTCATCATTCAATACAGGAAAGTCATCAAGTGAATCATCATCATAGTCGGAGTCTTCCAAATGTACAGATATATCCAACTCTCTTGAAGAACTTATAAGATGATCCTCTTGACACACTTCAAGGAATTCTTTTTCAAAGAAAGTTTTCTTGATTTTCCTTTTTTAGATTTTCTTTTCCAATAAGTTTGGGATGTGTGTGTAGATTTTAGACTTTGATTGTCGTTTTCTTTTGCAAGCCTTTGTTTGTTCAATAAGCTTAGGGTAAGGTCGAAGCATTTCTAGTGAAATGTTTTTTGTGGCTTCATTATTCTCTGAAGTCCTGGACGTATATGGTAAATTCTCTTTGTCTGCGTAATTTTCAAGCATATCACTTTCCACAGTATTTTTTGACGTGCCTGCTCCATCATTAAATACACTGTTCTCAATGATTCGAACCGTGCTTGGTGCAAAGTCTTCGTCAGAAAACGCAAGCCTATTGATAGGCTACAACCCGGGTTTTTTAAATCCATTCACTATATTTTGCATTGAAAATGCCTTGAAGTATGCATTTTGAGTCAGCTCCCCAATATTTTTGATAGTAATTACCCTTCCAGGGTGCGAAAGCATCCAATCATCAAATGTTACTGCCAGTGCCGTCTTAAAAGCACCATAAACCCCTACATCTAGTGGCTGCAGGCGATGGGTGGTATGGGGTGGAAATGACAGAAGTGGTATTCCGGTTTTCCGACAAAGTTTAATCGTCTCCACGATGTATGAGATTCGTGATTGTTGATCATCAATAGAATTCGATCTTCTGCTGAGCACTTGCTATATTGAATAATATGTTTTATTACCAAAGGGAATAATTCTTTTGTCATCCACCCCGACTCTTTTCCACGAGCAAAGCTGGAATTGGGTGCACCTTCGAGATATTCTTCGGGGTGTCTAATTCGGGGAAATACGTAAACAGCAGGCAGGGTTCCACCAGAAGCATTTATTATACCGATAAATGTCACCAGTTCGCCTCTTTCTCCAGAGGCAACTTATCTAACTTGGTTTTTGCACTTTGAAGTCACAATTTTAATTGGTCGCATTACTGTTGTAACACCGGTCTCATCTAAATTATATATAAGATCGGGGCTACACTTGAACCTTTCCATTACGGTGATATAGTTGTTAAAAAATTTGTCAACTCGTTCCTTGTTGAAAGCGATGCTTCTTAACAAACTAGTACTTTCAGGCCTTCTTAACGAGAGTTCACTGTGCCTGGCCATGAATCCCTTCATCCATTCTATTCCTAAAAAAATAAAGGAAAATTACTCGAATTGGTAAAGATGAAGTATCTGATTGTTTACTGTATCGGCAATGTTATTTTCATCCCAGGTTTTAAGACATTTACACAAAGGTATGGCCTTCACAAATTCATGGGCTAATGTTCGAATATGCCTATATGATAGCCCATAATTTAAATCTGAAGATTTCTTTATATATTCAACCAATTCAGCCTCTTCTGATTGACTAAAAACCTGGGTAACAGTGTATTTATTTTGAAATTCCCGTTTCTCGTTGGTATCCATTTCTGCGCCAGAATCTTCAGAGTTGGCATGTTTATCTTGTTCATTATTTTTAATAATTTGGGCAGGCCTGCTCTGAAGTGTATTGTGTGATTTATGCAATATAATCTAGCTGCCTCTCTAGTAGGTACTGGAAAATTTTCCAATACATTCTTTAATAGCTTTCTTCATCATAGTTTCATCAATATGTACCCTGTCTGTCTTGCGAACGTATTTACGCGCCATCTAAAATATGTTTTACGTGTGAATTATTGATATTCAGCCATCATGGGGTACATTCAACCACTGGTTGAATGTAGGTACCCCACAAATACCGGTTGAAAGCACCCCACTTTAACAAACCGGAGAAGTGTCATTTTTAATCGTATTTTGCAGTTTATAGTTTAGAATTACCTAATTGCTTTGTTACTAAACATAACAAAGTGTCATATGAAAATAATAAACTTGTATACTTACTGTGGATTATCAGAAAGCTAATGCTGATTAAATGAGCACAAATTCTTACCTTAAAGCACAAAAACACTTAAACTTTACCAATTAATGCTGGAATACTTCACCATCAATCAAAATCTCACCAAACAATGGGGTTTAGAAGGAAGAAGGTCTAGTCACAGATTTAGGCGGATAATTTAAATTATACCTAAGTAATTCCCGCTGGCTAAATCTACCTCCTGCTTGAATCCTCCACCCTTTCCCCTACATAATCAAGCTTCTATTTTTTACAAAACGATGCAAAAGATTGAAGATGAACACATATCAGCTACAGAAGTTAGTCTTACTTTGAATGACTTTATCCTTCAATATAAATTTCGATTTAAAGAAAAATTTCTTCCTTTAATTGTAAAATGGCAGCCAAACGAAAGACGCAAACGGGGCCGATCAAGAAAGGGATGGAACGAAAATATTCAACAACTTATGGAGAAGTGGGACCTGCCTCCAGAAGGATGGAGAGACCGGGCGGAATGGAGAAATCTACTGGATGCCGGACGACACGTATAGTGGTTTAAAAAAAACGACAAGAAGAAGAAGAATTATAAAAAGAAAATTGTCAGACTTAGAGGAATCGAATTCGGGCATAACGGAAAAGTTTATCAAAGAAGTGCAGAGTTTTTACCAAACATGTTTTTAATATATCGAAAAATGGTCTGAAACAAACATCACCGGAAATAACAGTTTTCAATGGTGTTTTTTGACTTCATCGCAAGCATATTGGACAGATATTGAATCTTGTGTTGAGTTTTTATCTAAAGAAATGCCAGGCATTAAAATAGACAATTGCCTCTTTGAAGAAAATTCTGTTAAATTAATACAATGGTAAAATCAACACGTTGAAATTGATAAAAGATGGGTGGAAATTTTCAGCAAATTCAAAAATGAGCATATTCCATGTGAAAATTTATTTATTCTTGTTCAATTTACATTGCCCTGGCACAAATGCAGCAGTTGAAAGAGTTTTCTCAATTGCTAATGATTTTTGGACAAGTGTGAACATTCGTTCAGATATAGAAGATGTTAATGAAGGCATCTCTTCGAGCTTAGACCGCGGCGTCGTTGAATTGATTGCTGCTAACATTGGTACATTAGTACAGTCAGTTACTCTATTGCACGCTTCTACCTCTGCCAATTTGGCCGTATCATCAGAAAACGTGGCAACTGTGACATTATGAGCCTAGAATGTCACTAGTGTACAGCGAGTGGGGCCCAAGACGCTGCCTTTGGGGTACACCTAATTATATCTCTCATGCTTGAGTATTCTTCTTCTTGCTTGACGCAAAATATTCGTTCAGATATAGAAGATGTTAATGAAGGCATCTCTTCGAGCTTAGACCACGTCGTCGTTGAATTGATTGCTGCTAACATTTGTTAGTACAGTCAGTTACTCTATTGCACGCTTCTACCTCTGCCAATTTGGCCGTATCATCAGCAAACGTGGCAACTGTGACATTATGAGCCTAGAATGTCACTAGTGTACAGCGAGTGGGTCCCAAGACGCTGCATTTGGGGTACACCTAATTATATCTCTCATGCTTGAGTATTCTTCTTCTTGCTTGACGCAAAACATTCGTTCAGATATAGAAGATGTTAATGAAGTCATCTCTTCGAGCTTAGACCACGTCGTCGTTGAATTGATTGCTGCTAACATTTGTTAGTACAGTCAGTTACTCTATTGCACGCTTCTACCTCTGCCAATTTGGCCGTATCATCAGCAAACGTGGCAACTGTGACATTATGAGCCTATAATGTCACTAGTGTACAGCGAGTGGGTCCCAAGACGCTGCCTTTGGGGTACACCTAATTATATCTCTCATGCTTGAGTATTCTTCTTCTTGCTTGACGCAAACATTCGCTCAGACATAGAAGATGTTAATGAAGTCATCTCTTCGAGCTTAGACCACGTCGTCGTTGAATTGATTGCTGCTAACATTTGTTAGTACAGTCAGTTACTCTATTGCACGCTTCTACCTCTGCCAATTTGGCCGTATCATCAGCAAACGTGGCAACTGTGACATTATGAGCCTAGAATGTCACTAGTGTACAGCGAGTGGGTCCCAAGACGCTGCCTTTGGGGTACACCTAATTATATCTCTCATGCTTGAGTATTCTTCTTCTTGCTTGACGCAAAACATTCGTTCAGATATAGAAGATGTTAATGAAGTCATCTCTTCGAGCTTAGACCACGTCGTCGTTGAATTGATTGCTGCTAACATTTGTTAGTACAGTCAGTTACTCTATTGCACGCTTCTACCTCTGCCAATTTGGCCGTATCATCAGCAAACGTGGCAACTGTGACATTATGAGCCTAGAATGTCACTAGTGTACAGCGAGTGGGTCCCAAGACGCTGCCTTTGGGGTACACCTAATTATATCTCTCATGCTTGAGTATTCTTCTTCTTGCTTGACGCAAAACATTCGTTCAGATATAGAAGATGTTAATGAAGTCATCTCTTCGAGCTTAGACCACGTCGTCGTTGAATTGATTGCTGCTAACATTTGTTAGTACAGTCAGTTACTCTATTGCACGCTTCTACCTCTGCCAATTTGGCCGTATCATCAGCAAACGTGGCAACTGTGACATTATGAGCCTAGAATGTCACTAGTGTACAGCGAGTGGGTCCCAAGACGCTGCCTTTGGGGTACACCTAATTATATCTCTCATGCTTGAGTATTCTTCTTCTTGCTTGACGCAAAACATTCGTTCAGATATAGAAGATGTTAATGAAGTCATCTCTTCGAGCTTAGACCACGTCGTCGTTGAATTGATTGCTGCTAACATTTGTTAGTACAGTCAGTTACTCTATTGCACGCTTCTACCTCTGCCAATTTGGCCGTATCATCAGCAAACGTGGCAACTGTGACATTATGAGCCTAGAATGTCACTAGTGTACAGCGAGTGGGTCCCAAGACGCTGCCTTTGGGGTACACCTAATTATATCTCTCATGCTTGAGTATTCTTCTTCTTGCTTGACGCAAAACATTCGTTCAGATATAGAAGATGTTAATGAAGTCATCTCTTCGAGCTTAGACCACGTCGTCGTTGAATTGATTGCTGCTAACATTTGTTAGTACAGTCAGTTACTCTATTGCACGCTTCTACCTCTGCCAATTTGGCCGTATCATCAGCAAACGTGGCAACTGTGACATTATGAGCCTAGAATGTCACTAGTGTACAGCGAGTGGGTCCCAAGACGCTGCCTTTGGGGTATACCTAATTATATCTCTCATGCTTGAGTATTCTTCTTCTTGCTTGACGCGAAACATTCGCTCAGACATGGAAGATGTTAATGAAGTCATCTCTTCGAGCTTAGACCACGTCGTCGTTGAATTGATTGCTGCTGACGTTTCGCTAATCGTTGCAGGTAGCATTATCAAAGTGTATTGAAAATTGGACCGGCGTATCCGGTATTTATAGGTTTCTCTTAGCCATGGTAGACTGAGGGAACAGTTTCGGTTCATAAGCTAGGTTTCCATTGGCGGGTGTCGGTTGATAAATAATAGAAACCCAGCATATAAACCGATATTTCTCCGCCAGTCAACCATGGCTAAGAGGAACCTATAAGTAGGTTTGCTTTTTGCTGATTATTTTTTACCCAGTTTCCGCCTGGATGTTTGATTGGTGGACTGTGCGTTCATGGTTTTTTAGTGATCCTCCAAAGAGAATAATCTGTTGTCTTAGCATCTATAAGCTCTGTCAAGTATTTATTTATAGATTCATTTTTTAGTTCTACAATTCCTCTTCTTAGTTTTGTAGTAACACTATTTAATGTATTTTGTCATCTGGTGCACTTGATCTTTGCCACTTTTTTTTCAGCTTCCTTTTTTCGCTACTAATTTTCTAATTTCCATAGGGTAGTTGTTACCAACCGTCAATCTCTTTATTTCAAGAGTATTTTTCCAAGTGGTCTGTTGTATTTTTGTTAAAACTTTTTGACTTCTTGATTTAGTTGGTCTTTGGTATACAGAGGAACATTCAGCTGTATAGTGTTTAACAAGTCTTCTTGGACCCCTCCCCCCCCCACTCCAGGGAGTCTGCCTATTCACTAGTGTTGGGTTACGTTCTTTCTTGATAATTGTTTCGCTTAAAGCTAAGATTACTAGTGAGTGGGCAGAATCCAGATCAAAATGCTCTTCAACTGTCATGTAGTTTCTAGTGATAAAGAAGTTCAACATATCAGAGATCTTTTTTGGGTCGGTGGGCCACTACATGGGTTTTTCTGTTGATTGATAACAACATCTACGCGGTGCAGCTACTTCATGTAACTCCTTTCCTTTGGTTGTGGATAGTCTAGACCTCCACAAGGTGTTCTTGGCATTAAAATCACCGTCAATTATTGGTTTATCACCTAGTGATTATTTCTTTCTGACTTAGTAGCCTGTTGCAAAATGCAAAAGCGACACGCACAGTTCAAACAAATCGCTTACGCGTCATCACACCACACATCTGCATTCCATAACATACAATTGTTATTGTCATTTTGTATTTTCTTCTTAATGTTACCAAACTTACATCGATATATTTTGAACACAAAAAGTAGGCTTGATGGAAAAATTTCATAATTATTGATTATAGGTGGCTTGTGTAATATATTATATAATAAATGTTAGAAGTCAAACTTATGGCAAGTTAATTTATATTTTAAAACATTCACAAAGTATGTAAATATGGGCGGAAAAAATTTGGATTGTGATGTAGCTGGACTTTACAAATGGATAGATAATTACCCCATAAGTCGTCAAAAACGTAATTTAAATCGAGACTTCTCAGATGCAGGTGAGGTTCCATAATTTTCATATTGAACGTGGAAGTAATTGCAATTTCAGTGCCTCTAGCAGAAATTTTGAAGCAACATTATCCTAAACTCGTTGAACTACATAACTACACTCCCGGGAATGCTATATCTCAAAAATTGGTCAACTGGCAGACATTAAACTCAAAAGTGTTGAGCAAGCTTAACATAAAACTTTCGAATACTGTCATGAAACAGCTTGCCCATTCCATGCCTGGAGTTCTCGAGAAGGTGTTATTTGATGTGAAGGAAAAAGTTGAAATGAAACAGACCGAGGAGAAATCCAACGAGGAGAAGTATTTTATTGAAGGTCTATCTGCTCCTGTTTCAGGTGAGCTCTTTATTTTAAATTAACTGCTCTTCCTTTCCATCAAGAATTGTAGTAACCCTGTAGCAACAAATAAATATTTCTGTTATCAATCAACCGGCTCCAAATGTAAAAACAATCTGTATTATACAGGGTATACAGAGCAAAAGCACGGAACAATGCAAATATCTCTACTACGACAACCGCGATTTCTACAAAATTTTCCACGTGAAGTTCGGATAACGTATGTAACAAAAGTTTTCGGAAAACAAAGAGAGTCAGCTATTAATAGCCAGTGTGGATTTATTCAAAACTTTTATCTAAAGGGTTAATCTTACATCTGTATTGAACAAAAATAAAATTTTAAACTGCAGCTAAAGGGCCTTGGTCTTCGATAATTCGCAGTTTTGCACGAACATGTCCCATTAGAGTCTGGACGGTACCCACATCTATTTCGCGGATCTTATTAAATATTCGTCGCCGCAATTGTTCTTCGTTTTGGGCTTCCCAACCATTATTGTATACCTTTCTGCTCAATACTGCCCAAAATTCCTCGATTGGTCTTGCTTGTGGTATGTTTGGAGGATTGTCGTCTTTTGCTACAAAATTGATATTATTTGTTTCCAGCCATATTGCCTAGTGATTCTAGCATAATGACAAGAAGCCAAATCAGGCCAGAATACTATTTCATCATTAACGTGATGAGTATTAATAAAATCAAGTAATTTTGGAAGGCATCTCTGTGTATAAATTACTGCATCTACCGCTTCTCCTCTAACATGCCCAATATACGGACGCGAAATTCCCGCTTCTGATATGGCACACCAGACTAGTAGTTTATCAGCGAATTTGGCCTTACATTTAAATTTAGTTTCATTAGGGCAATTCCTAATATCATCAGTATAGAAGCCATCGTTCCCTTTCATTTCGGCGTTCGACAAAGTGAAGTATTTCTCGTCGTCCATAACGATCACTTTGCTTCCATTAAAATATCGACGTCGTAATGCTCGACAACATCTAGGAATTCTTCGCAGCTGTAGATCAGAATATTTTGGGCATTTCTTTCTTTTTCGGAACTGCAATCCATTGTTCTTCAATTCTCTACTAATGGTCATATGCGAAACTCGAAATTGACGCGATAACTTTCGTGTTAAAGTCCCAACCTTGTCTTTAGCTCTTTCTACCAATCTCCTAACGGAAGCATGAGGTAAAACTCGTGGACGTCCAGTTTTTGGTAAATTTATACAGGGAATACCTTGTTCGCACTCGCGAATTGTTTGATAAATAGTCGAAATCGAAACATTCTGGTCTCTGAACATATTCACAATATCACGTTTAGGCATCCGTCCAACCAACGCATATATATTCTTACGAATATCTAACTTGTAAGACATGTTACCAGAAGTTATTTAGAGAAGGTGATACGCTACACTAAATGTCAATTAATACACCTTGTTTTGTTCTACAGACGACTAGATATAAAACTGTTTTCGGTTCATGTGCTACTGTTGATATTTTTCCGAAAACTTTTGTTACATACGTTATATGGCGGATATACTGAAGGTATTGGCGGTTTAAAAGGATTTCCGGTTTAGCAGGACATGATACATATTTTTTTATTTTAAATCGAATACTCTATATATTTTCTATTGTATCGATAGAATTATTTTTTGCGCATTCGTTATTATAAGGTTTGATACTTTTATTTCTAATAATTCTAGAGATATTGAAGAAAACCACAACAATAACGCTTCGTAATTTGTTTTATTACCTAGCTTCACATCAAAATGACTACCATTTACTTCTCGGTTTCATGGTTTGGAAGGCACGTTTAAGCCGTCGGTCCCGTCTACCACTATGGTGGTAGTCGTTAGATCAAATCAGAGACTCTAGCGCGACATGCAAACACCAGGCTCCACCACGGTCGTATGAGTGATGAATAATATACACATTTCTTGGAAATAACCAAGTTCATGTACAAATCATTCAGTTACATTAACAAGAATTCCTATTTCATCAACAATTGTAAGTCTCAATTCTTCCAAATTATTTGTTAGTTTGGTTAAACTCCAGATTTTAAATCTCCCCAAAGAAAGAAATCCAATGAATTCAGAGTTACGGGCCAAACGACCCTTGTCGTCGACCCGCTACAGGAAAGGTGGAAAAGGCCTTCGGCTTAGATCAGAGGAGTAGGGGTGGTTCACGAGAAACGCGTACGAAAGGGAAATCGTACCTAGTTGTGTACAGAGTAAGTCAAAATTTGTGGGCGCCACCTTCCAAACCACAGCTGATTGCAGGTTCTCGTGGAAGGCCGAGGAGCCAGCAGCTTACGGGAATCGAACTCACCTTTACTGTGCCTCCCTCCTGTTTATAAACCTTACAAAGTTCATGCATACAATAAAAATACACCAGAATAAAAGATCGTATTACGATTTAACTGCATCTAAATCTATTGAGAAAATTATAACACACCAATAATGCAATTTAGAACAAACAAGAAAAACAACTATGGGCTAAACAAAGGATTGTTGGAAAGTCCAAAGCGAAAGGCTCGCCGCCCCTAGCTTGCGGTAATTATTTTACTAACCACACAGATCTGCGCAGCCAATGACGTTCGAGTTTACCGAAATTACAATTACCAATTATACTTTAATTAGCAAGTACTGGCAACTGGCGACTGAAGGTCGTTTTGCGTTACGTCAAGAAAAGGGGTTCAGCACTTTAAATCAATAAAATGAATCCCGGAACAAGTTTATACCACTGCCCTAGAGTTTACACATCGTATATCATAATAAAAAAGCAGGGGTCGGCAATACGCGGCCCGCGGGCTGCATGCTGCTCTCCTTGACATTCCGCGCGGCCGGCGTAGTTTCGTCAAAAAACTGGTTTTCATGCGATCCTTATCGTTCCGTTGCAGCGGTCGATTTCACCGATTATTTTTTGTTTTTACTCGTGCTATTATTATTATTACTGATGGAACCTTAACCCTTGAGTCGGAAGGTCGAACAACTGTCACACTACCCGGGAGTTTATACCATTTTCCCCTATTTCTTCCTAAAGTAATCAACCCATTTTATTTTTTGTCGTTCTTTACTTAGTAACAACTTATTTAAACAAAACGATATGAAATTGATTAACATAACATAAAATTATGATTAAGTAGGAAGAAATTTACCAACATGAACAAAAAAAAGTGTTTTGCAGGGGCTTGCTTCGTGGGACCATGGGCGGCTGTCATATTTCGGTTGGTTTCACTAATCGCAAAACTGATTGTATAATAGTAAATCTGTGATGTGGTACACTAGAAATTAGAAGAACACCAATAGCTCGTAGGTACTCACCGGAAGGCTAGTTTTGCAGGAGTTTGCTTCGAGGGGCAATGGCCAGCTGTTACATTTCCATTGGTTGCTTCTACTGGTTTCACTAATCGCAACACTGATTGAATAATAGTAAATCTGTGATACGTACGAGGGGGTATTGATAAGTACTTAGCCTACCATATAAAACGCTACAATCTTTCAAAACAAAATTTTATTACTTCAACATAATCTCCTTTAAGACTTATACATTTAGCAGAACGTTTATAAAGTAATTCTAAGCCATTTAAAAAAACTCTTTGTCTTGGTCTGCAAACCACTCCTCAACGGCACATATTGCTTCGTCATTTGTCGAAAATCTTTTACCTTTCAAGTGTTTTTTGAGTTTTGGGAACAAATAATATGCTCCCGTGATAGTTCTACTCCGTTCCAAATAATCTATCAGATTTATCCTATCTTTGTCCCAGAAAACTGAAGCAAGAATCTTGCCAGCCGATTTTTAAACACGGAATTGTTTGGGTCGTAGAGAACCAACATGCTTCCACTGTTTGGGTTGCTCTTTAGTCTCTGGGTCATAGTGATGAATCCACGTTTCGTCCATAATAACAAGCCGATCCAAAAAGTTTGAGGAATCTTCTGCCAAACGGCGGCAGATTTCCTTTGACATTGTCAATCCAACGAGCTTCTGATCAACGTTCAAGTATCTTGGAATCCATTTGGCCGAAAGCTTTCTCATACCCAAGTCTTGATGGATGATGTGACACACACGTTCATAGCAAATGTGCAATGCTTCTGCAATATTTTTAATCCCAATACGTCGATTTTCTAAAATCATATTATGAACAGAATAAATGTTTTCCGGAGTGCTCACAGAAATTGATCTTCCAGGGCGGTGCTCATCTTTCACATCTGATCTTCCTCTTTTATATTCCGCAAACCAGTTTTTAATAGTGGCGTATGAAGGACACTGATCAACTAAATTTTCTGTCATATCAGCAAAAATTTCTTTGCCCGATAACCCTTCAAAAAATAAATACTTAATAAATGACCGAACCTTTTTCTTAGACATGCTGTTTTCAAAAATTCACAGTTTGATTACCGTTCAACTTATGAATGTCAAACTTTGACAACTTATTTATAAAACATCATAGTTGTAAAACCATAGTACCATAATCACTTTTCTCTACTAGAAACTTTCTAGGCTATCTAGATATCAGTACCCCCTCGTATACTAGAACCTAAAACAACCTCAATAGCTCGCAGGTACTCACCGAAAGGGTAGTAACTGCAACCACGCTCAGCTGGCGCACTGAATAGAATACGTAAACCCTTGCCACTATGGTCCAATGCCCTTCCCGCAGGAGCGGTTTCAAGATTTCCAGGATCGCAAAATAGACAAGCTCCCGACTTAAGGGTTAAGATAACGTCATTGGTTTCATAGCCAAGCTTACAAAAGACCATTGCCTTAGAGCTGTCGCGCGAGGTCCGCCCCCCACTTGCTCGCCGCTACTTATTGGTTACTCAAGTGGCCGATGCATTGAAAAGCTTACCGACCCCTGTCATAAAGCATTGAAATTTAATGCTGTATGAAAGTCAAAATTCCAGAAGTATTTAAATAATACATAAATTTACTGCCGGATTTTGTAACTCGGAAACTATCTATCTATTTTTTAACATGTTATTGTCAGATCAGCATCTAGTGACAATGTTAACTATTGCAATTTTTAACATTATTTCCATATTCTAATACATGTAATGTATAATGTGTACACTTTGCTTGTATGGCTAATCATATTAAATATAGTGATTTGATAACTTTAGTATCTATCTATAATATTTATCGAAATTAAGCTAGAATCACCGAAACTTTAAAATTATTATATCTTTTGATTTCAGGTTCTGTTATACCTCTCAAACAAAAAGACAGCACGAAAACGCTTGACCATAAAATTGTTCCGATGGCTGTTTATACAAAAATGGAAAACGAGCTATTAGAAAAAGACGAAGCTATAGCTATTCTAAAGAATAAGGTTAATATTGATTATAGAATTAACTTCAATTGACCTCTTTACATTTTAATTGTGTCGTTTCTGATCGAATTCTGACATCTATTATTTCTAGTTGCAACACTTAGAAAGTCTACTGGCTATAAAAGATGAACGAATAAACGATCTGACTAGGCAGATTTCGAATAACAACTCGTCTTCGTCTTCAGTCACCACTAAAGGTTCCAAATTTTTCAACAAACTATTTTGAGGATGATTTGAAAATTAACATTTTCTAATTTTATTAGAAAACTGTGAAACATTTTCCTTTTTTATTTATTGTTTGTATAGTATGTACAACCTTTATCAGCAATTATTAGCAACATGCTTAATGAGTTTTATTTCTTATTGTCTATACTTAAAGATATTATTTGATTAAAGCATCAACAATCAGCAGTGGGACAACATTCCGGATAGGGTTTGGAAAGATTTCCTTCTATAAGTTTGCAGGGTGGCCCTGCGCTAATACTTCCACACCTACAATAAAGAGGAAAGCTTTTATGCAATGACATTTATTTAAAATTTACCCAACATAAACAACTTCTGCATATTCTGTGGTTATTGAACAAGTGACTTTAACACAAAGATCTTTTAACTGTTTCTCTTCGCCTTCCTTCAAAAGCCCGACGTCTTCATTTTGACTATTACATTGCCCTTCGTACTCTAAAACATATTAATTTCAGTAACTAATGTAAAATATTTGATTAGTTTTGCTTACCTTCAGTTTTATTAGTTACTTCTATGGCTGTCCATCCATAAACCATCACCCACAAAGCAGATGAGAGAAAGACACTGAACAAGAGTTTCATGCTTGTTTTATGGTACGATTGGTAGAATGAAAAAGAAAATAACAAACAATTACAATTAAATAAATATCTTTAAACTACACAAGGCATAACTAATTTATAGCTCTGTATAAAATAATCATTTATAATACTCTAAGTAGTCAAAGTTATGATTCGCTTGGATATGAATGGTATGAGTGCACAACACGAGTGCTAATTCTAAGCACGAGCTGCATTAGGTATACCATCCAAAAATAATCTGTTTAGCTTTGACTAAAAAAGGTATTCCAGAGAATATTTAGTAAACCAAATCCATTTTTTGAATTAAAATCGCATTAAATTGAGTTACGTACAAGCGATTTTATGCTAGGGCAATCAGCAAACGAACTTTTGTTGTTAGAACATTTCTGAAAATTTGTAGCGTTGAAATAGTTGCTTGTACTACTAGTGGAATGCTGCAATTTATTAGTAGTAGAATAAGCATTGCATTTGATTTTGGTTGCCTATCAAATGCAAAATTGGTGATTTTATTAGTCCATTTTTGACAGTTGCAATTTTATTTCTTATTTTTAAGTTGGATTTATAATAAAAGTGAAGGTTCATATACGAGTATTATATCTAATGAAGTTTAGATAAGGCTTTAGTTTCTACAACAACGTTTTACGTCAAACTCTGGTAATGATTCTGTGTACAGGGTGAGTCTGATAAAATGAGTCGGACTGCTATCTGGCTTATATGAAATATTAGAAAAATGGTTTTTATACAGATTGTAAGAGAAAGTGCCTCCTATGTATAGGCATATAGGAAAAGGTAAATAATTTTTAGAAACTACTTAAAAAATTATTTTCCTTTAGTGACATTATTGCTTGGAACGCTGTACCCTACAGCTTTCAATTTTTAAACATTTTTATTTTAATAGTTCTTCTAAAATAGTAGGTTAAATTATTGTGAATTGGATGTATCAGTTCAAATTAGTGCAGTACTAACCTAAAATGTAAAATAAAATAAATACGCATCTTCCTGGAATCATATAACAAGAAAAACAGTGGCACCGATACTGTCTTTCCAAATTTTTTAAAATACTACATTTCGCATTTACAAATTCGTTTGTTATATCGGTTATTAAATGCAGCTATTCGGGCGTTAATATACTTAGTTTAAATCAATTTTTAAAATAATGAAAAACCCAAGTCGCAATTTCTATTGTATATAATAAGGAAAAAAAAGCAACAGGAAACTACCGTACTATACTCCCCAGGAAATCACCATTAATGATGATAGCCAACATCCGCTAGCGGATATGGCACCCAGAAGAAGAATAAGAAGACAAGAATAATGACACCGTGTAGTCTAAGTAGGTTGTTCTTGAAACACGTTAGGCTCACGCGCTGAAAACCCGGTTTCAATACCCGCGCAGCGCTAATTTTTTTATATTTAAATTTATTTTTTTTGTTAATATTAGCGATATTAACAATTCGTTTTTACCTAATATTGTCAATTAGGAAAAAATAATTTTATTTCGCTATTTGCCAATAGTTGGTGAAATCCTATTGGTATCAAGAGTTGGCACGTTTGGTATTAACAAATCAAATAAAAACTGGGCTAGCAAAGGAATTGTTAATATCGTTATCATTAGCAAAAAATTTTGTTGAAATGAGGTAGGTGTTCAGAAGTTCTCAGACAAAAATAGTATTAACCAACCAAGATAATAATGTTAAGTTCTTAATTTGTTTTGTTATATACAATGAGGAATTTCTCTTTGTAAACTAATGTGATTTTCAAAATGGATCATACACATGGTTTTTATGTAATTTATTTTCTCAGTTATATAATAGTGCTTGCATAATATATCAAGCTGGTAATTGTTTTGTTTCTTTTTTACTCTTATAAATATGTAAATAATATACAATTAATTGCGCTTACTAAAAATTGAACTCTCAGGTTTAATAAAATATAAATGTTTTAGAACCACTGAACCTGGCATTTAACAACACGCGTCTTTTAGGGGTTACAATAGCATTACCATATTTCAAACCTTTGTGTGGAAGGGATTAAATTTTATGTCTTAAAGATGCCTCACAAATAAGTTTGACAACCTTGTATTTGCATCTTTTCCATGCTGCACGGCGACTCTGAAACGCTCTATAGGGACAACTAAGTCCTTTAATAAAAGTAAACATATGCATCTACATACCTAAATATAACAGGCATAAAATTTATATAAAGCTGGTTTGCAATTTCGCAATTTTAAAACATAATTTAGGTAAATTGAAGAACTTTTTTCACTTTTTCGAAAGTACATAAACTTAAGGTTCATATATTTATATTTACCTATGTATTTTTTGGAAATGCACCTGCAATTAGGTATTTTGTATCTGTACCTATACCTAGATTATAAAAAACAAGTACCTGTCTCATTTCAGGTTTATCCTAACAAAACTTATATTATACATTTTTTACTGAATTCCGAAGCGGTCGTGGATTATAAGTTGGACTTCTGCTCTGAATGCATGGGATTCAATTTCCAGTATCGGAACATCATATTTTAAACGGCCGTTCTCACTCGCAAAACAATGGAAAACCGACGAGGTATTCTGCCTAGTAAATCTTCTCTAGAGTAGAAGTGTTTACAGTTACCGTAGCAGCTGCAGGTTCCTATGTCTGTGGGAGAGAAGATCGCTACGTCTCGTAAGAGACAAAACACTTGAAGAATTGAATGCCTATCTCTTACTGTTCATTGGATCACCACGCTTTAAGTTAATTTTTGGGCACTTTTATAGGTTTCTAAGTTTTTATTAAGAAAACTTAAATTTACCACGAATGTCTAGCAGAGTACATCTACAGGGTGTCCTTAAATTGCTTTAAAAGCTTCAGGTAAACTTTTTCTACAACCGATTAAGACCTCAAAATTGCAAACAGGAACTTCCCATCGCGCTTAGTTTCCTCATAAGAGCCTGTTAAAGAATCGGAAACTTGGCAACACTGTTGAAGCTACTTAGAAAAAACTAAAATCAGTACGCCAACAGAAATGTAAAAATTAGGATAGAGTGCTTTGTAAAAAAATAACTTATTTCACTGAACATGTTCAAAATTTCTGCCGCCAACTTCACGGCATTTGATTGCCCTTGTAACGATGGCGTGTTGGACACGCTGGAGCATTGCTTCATTAACGGTTGCTGCTGCTTTACGAATTCGAAGTACTAGCTCTTCTTCATTTTCAATTGGCGTCACATACACCATGTTTTTCAAATGGCCCCACAAGAAGAAATCCAGTGGTGTTAAATCTGGGCTTCTTGTAAGCCAGACCACTGTACTTCCGCGGCCGATCCATTTTCTTGGATAAAATTCCCTAAGCCAGTTTCTCGTTCTAGCCGCATAATCGGATGGCGCTCCGTCTAACTGCATCCACATATCGCGGCGAACCGAGAAAGGGATATCTTTTAACAATGTTGGGAGTTCGTCGTTTAGAAAATTCAAGTAATTATTAGCATTCAGTCGTTGAGGTAGTACAAAAGGATCAATTTCTTATCTACGATTCCTGCCCATACATAGACTGAAAACCTAACTTGATAATTCCTTTCATGCATGGCGTGGAGATTTTCATGGGTCCAAATATGTTGATTGTGGAAGTTAAAAATGCCATTTCGTGTAAAAATGGCTTGATCTGTCCTTAAATATTATTTACAAATTTTGGGTTTCTTCTATGTTTTTGTAACAACCAGTTGGAGAAGGTAATGCGTTTTTCAAAATCTTCCTCTAATAAATGTTGCACCCTGACTTTATGGTAGGAATAAAGGCCATCATCCTTTATGATTTTGTGAACAGTGCTTTTTGATGCACCAACAACTCTAGAAACAGCACGCACACTAATACTTGGCTCTTCAGTTACCAGATCAAGAACCTTCTCTTCTAAGTTATTGTCTCTAACAGTTCTTGGTCGACCTCTATCCCAATTTTGAACAGGAAGGATATTTCCAGTTTCTCGAATTACTACGTGGCTTGGATGTCTTCTATTAGGAAAGCGCTGAGCGTAAACCCTAGCAGCCTTATTACAGTTTCCCTCACATTCCGCAAGAATCCAAATCATGTCCACGTACTCGCTTATAGTATACGCCATAATGAAGTGAACTCAATAATACGAATTAAAGGCGTATTTAATGCAGAATTCGTAATGTCAATTCAAAATTGATTTACTTGACACACGTGTCAAAACGCAAACAATAAATTTTCGAAATTTTATCACAGTACCCATGCACCTGCATTGTTGTCAAATTGTACTTTTACCAATAGTTTGATTTTTTATCAGCACTTCCAAACGAAGAACTAAATTGCTAATTCATGTTAATTAGCGGTTTTGAATTAACTTTAGTTTTAATTAAGCAAATACATGTTTTACTTAATTTTTTATAACCATTTGGCTAAAATTCTGCACTAAAGGTATGAACTTTAATACTATCGTATAAGAAAATTTAGCTGCGGTGCAAATTGTTTCTTGGTTTTTTGTCTTAAGAATTCTTAAAATAAAAAGTTTACCTGAAGCTTTTAAGGCAATTTAGGGACACCCTGTATAGAATATTTATCAAAAAATACAAAATAAATCTAACAGTTTCTAGTTCGAAAATACCCTCTAGTTTTGATAATCTCATTATATTTAGCGTGAATTAATTATACACAATATTACATTGTTTGTGCAATAGTTTTTGTTGCTTACCTGTGATATTGGTGTAGCGTTCTTTCCATGCACAAAATCATCTGCACTTTAGCAAGAACGAAAAAGATGGTGACGAAATGAATTTCACAGAAGGTAGATGTGTCATTTCCTAAAATAAATCTAAAATTGAGATATCTTGTTTTATAAAACTTTTGATTTTAATTTGCAAGTGATGTAACGTACTTTGTTGTTCTTGATAAACCGCATTCCTTGCAGATTTTTAATATTTATAAGAATATGCCAGTATATCATATTTACTTTTAAAATCAGCAAATGATGATGACAATTGAGGATTATTTTTTCATGATAAACAATTTTTTTCATGATAAACAATTTTTTTCATAAAACCAAGTCAGTGACACGCATCGCTAACTTGTTCAATAAACAGGTCTTAACCTTTGTGTTCTATATACGTTTTTTAGTATTCAGTAACTTTAACAGTTTATAAAAATATGAAAAAGTTCAAATGATTTATCTTTTAAAAATGATAATGAAACATAAATAAAAGGTAAGATACCTATCTTGTAAAGCTCTTAACAGGCAACAGGTGCTAATTTAGAAATCATTAGAAACCGAAATTTATGCTGCACTAACACATTAACTGTCAGAATTAATTTCAAACTTAATGCGAAAAATTTTGCCCTGCGAAAAACACAGTAAAATAAATTCAGTTAAATGGTTCCTTACGGTCAGAACAGACTTAAAGAGAATTTAGATGACTTAGTTTGCGATTTGTTTGGGATCGTTCAAGATCAAATAATGAGGTATTATTTGGCAGCACTTAAATTGTTTAATTGTTTAATGTTAATGTGTCATTGCTTAATTAATTTTTGGAACTATCCCAATACCAGCTGCTAACACTTTACGATTTATTAGTTTCTATTTAATTAATATTCTAGAAAGTTAGTTCGACAGATCATCTTTCTTTTATTACAGTTTTCCGTTGTAGATCAATATAACCCGAGTACTATCTGTTCAGCATTTATATTTCACGAGAATAATTGAAATTTACATTTAAGCATGCGTCAGGCTATCCTTGAATCTTGTCGTTAACCGTTCGTCTTCCTAATTTATTATTATTTATTGTATTGTAGACGCTAGAAGTATAAAAATTGTTTGTTTTAACAGACATGTTTTTAAAGTGGAATATTTTTACGAAATAAAGTAAACTTACATAAATATGCCTTCAAAGATTTGCCACTGTCGTGAAAAATTGCTGATCGCGTTGGTAGTGATTTGGTGATTTGGAAAAAACATCTGCTTAAAATTTAAAATGAATGCTTTTTGGATAACGCTTATAGTGATCGCAGTTATAGTTTTCTTTTTTATAATATTCTTACTGTATTCAAAGTTTACTATAGTCCGAGACGAAAGTGCAACATGTTTAGTTGGAAAGACTGCTATGGTTACAGGAGCAAATACAGGTAAGTTTAGCATTCAGAAGTAATATTGTGGTATTTTTTAAAGAAAGTATAATACACAACTAGCTCTGCAGATATTTTTTGATACTTAGAATGCTATAAAAGTCCTAAAAAATCAGAAATTAGAGGTTATATCATAATGTATAGTATACTAATAAAAATATGTGTATAATAGTTTTATAAAAATCATTTTTTTTTGGAAAAACAATTAAATTTGAATAATTTTGTTGGAAAATAAAAATTTAAGTAGATTCCTGATTTATATGCATTAAAATTGCATAAACGTACAGAACATATTCATTTAAGTTCAAAATCATATTTATTCTTTGTTTACTTCCAAAACAATATTGAAGGACGCTAAAGTATCTTAACTTTTAATTTTATAACGATTTTTTACACGTACGCTCAATATTCTTGGAAGATCCCGAAGAAGACAGTGTAACCATGTGGAATTGTATAGAAAGCTGTTTTAATTTTAACTGAAGGTCCAAAATACATATCACAAGATACTGCGGTATTATGAATTAGGGGTGTCTGTTTGCTATGTTTGACGCCATCTTCCTAGTATCAAATATGCCATCTTGTATTTAATCCACTTCTTCAAGTAAGTGTGGCAATGCGCCATGAAAAAAAAAACTAAATAAATGTTTCCTGTCTAAGTATTGTTGGTTTTCTCTGCATTCGAATACATATTGTTCAAACTTCGTTTGAGCTGCATGAACTTTACATAGGGGATAAAGACAAGGGTTAGGCAACCCACCATATTACGTAAACTTACCATTAGAAATAAAATACTTGCGGCCAATATTACGTTTGCAAAAATTAGTAATTATGCTTGATATTTTATTATAATGCCTCCTGGTAGAGCAAGACACGTACGGATTTATTTTTTAACAAAAGTGTCTTGTATCATTTTATAAGGCAATTTGTTTATTTTTTTAACTGAAATATAAACATTAATTTAAAAAATATGAAAAAATAAATCCGTACTTCTTCGTCATTCTTTACATAAATAGATACAGAAAATATATTCAGAATTGTTTCAACTAATGCATTTTCGCGTAATATTGATCGAAGTGATATTTTATAACAGCTATTACTTTCTAATCGGAACTTGTAAGAGGAAAATACATACCTATAAGTAAGCAACTTGCTTAACACCAATATGCATAAGGATTTCTTAATGGGCGTATCTCAGTTCGACCTTTCGGCAGGTGGTCCATAAATCCCCATAAGTCGGACTGATTGTTTGACCACGAGTTTCGATCCTGAAGAATAGCACAGGTAGAGGTATAAGTAAATAGAAAATTAGATAATAAAATCATAACAGGTTAACATGTTTTTATTATACAATTAGTCAATAATAAAAAAAATTTAGATATTAAATGATAGGCAAATAATTGTAACAAATAACTATATGCATAGTAGCTCCTTATTGTATTAATCCATTTTTTTGTATAAAATTACTTTAAAATTTTGGACAATTGACATTCCTAATTTTTTAAATAAATTTCTGTTTGAAAACTTAGAAGAACATTCGTAAATGTAAATGTTCGGGTGGGTCGCGTAAAAGACCACGTTAAATGGAGAATGAACAGAATCACAGGCATTAGTAGTTCTGTGAGGAAAACGGCAACCACAGCCCAACTTCTACGGGAAAATAAAGCCTTATCATCGCAATCATTTTTATTTAAATATTATTAAAGTTAGAATTTGGAATTTAAATTTTTTAAACCAATAATCTGCAACCAGTAATTCTGGCATTCAAATCAACCGTTGCAGAAATGGGCAATAAGTTATGGGCCAAGCAAAATCCAAGCGGTGATCTGATTTTCAAAGAAAACCACATTTATATTTCCACATACAAGGCCAATTAAACATATGCAACGCTGATTACTATTGTGGATTGCTATTTAATGTTATATACAGATATAGTCACGGAATTACTAGAAATTCCAAGAGATTCAAACTTTTGGCACCGAACAATGTTACCGAAATGGATAAACATTTTGGGAAGAATATGCTTTGCCAGAATTAGGAGATCCTCGAATTCCCAGGGGTTTGAAAACTAGAGCTAATGATTCTAACCCAACAAAAAAGTTAAAACTGAATGAAACGTTTCCACTTTTTTTGTTGACTGTTACGAGCCAAACGAGCTTTTTCGTCGACCCGCAACAGCATAGGTGGAAAAGGCCTTCGGCTTAGTTCAGAGGAGTAGGGGTGGTTCACGAGAAACGCTTACGGGAGGGAAATCTTCCTAGTTCTGTACAGGGTAGGTCAAAATTAACTGGCGCCACCTTCCAAATCACAGCAGATTACCAGTTTTCGTGGAAGGCCGAGGAACCAGCTTACGGGAATCGACTAATCTTTATTGTGCCTCCTCCTATATGTAAAGTATGCAAAGTTCATGCACCTAAAGATAAAACTACACAAAAATAAAAGATGTGGTACATTTCAAAACAAATATAATTTAACTTCTTTTAGATTACTGACATGATACAAAAAATATAACGATTACAATGAAAAAGGTAATATTTATGGTTAATTAATATAAGATTTTGTTGGAAAGTTCGAACTGAAAAAGGTTCGCCGTCAGTGACTTGCGATATTTAATTTCTTAGAACGGATCTACGCAGCTAGTGGCGCCTGAGTTTACAATTTAATACAATTTATGAATATACTTTACAGTTAACCAAAAGAAGGAAGGACAATTGGCAACTGAAGGTCGCTTTATGTCGCATTAAAAAAAAAGGTTCAGCACTTGAAACTTAAACTCGGAAAAAGTTTTCACCACACAATTAGAATTTCTCCTACCTTAGTGTTGTTCGGTAGGGAGCAGAGAGAGGCACAACTGGGGGGTTCCTAAGATCTTCGGGAAGCGGGAGATATTCGCTGGTACGCCCCTGAAGACTGGACGTTTTCGACGTCGAGAGAGAAGAGACGGGAATTTCAGATGTCAAGGTCTCCGCCGCTGTACGGGAGGATCACTTAAAACGGTTCTAAAAACAGAAATTCGACGGGTTTGATAGCTTTTATCCGACACAAGTCGAGAAAGCAATTTCATTGAATGGTTTTTGCAAAAACACTTACATTCTGCTAATATTCCTAATCCGACACAAGTCGAAGATTCTTTTGCCTAACGCAAAAAAACGAAACGATAACTCATTTAGCAGAAGAGCTACGACACAACCCGATATCCAAAAAAATCGTCAGTTCACTCCCAAAGCCTAGCGTCCACTCTTTTTTTCTTAATTTATCTACGGTCCCCGAAGATAGAATCGGGTGACCGGGCCGAGCAAGATGTTAAATTCGACTCAAGAGGACACGCAACGCGGATATGCATCGACCAAAAATATTACACTACATTGCGAAATATGGTGCAATAATTCTGGAACAATTAAACACGCAAATTCGCAGAAAGCGTCCAGGACCAAGTGCGCAGACAAAATATTAGTCGACAATTTTGCATGGTAACAACAAAAGATTCACTAAAACTGTATTTGAGAAATAACAATATAGTAATCGGCTACAGAGCGGCTATTAAAATATGAGTTTAATGCAGATGAAGTGGCAAAATCAACTGAATATAACATGACTTATATTAGTCATTTTAGTAACTACCAATATGAAATTATAAACATTATTATGTAATAAGGTTAAAAGAAAACATGTGTTTTGTACCTAATTTACACCAAGAATTATACGTAGAATTGTTATTTGTAAAACAGTGTTATGATAAATGTATCAAATATTAATGTAAAAATTGATTATATTACGTCCTTTGGTGAAATTACGTCTTTAAATAGTAATAGCAGTCTTATTAGTTAATAGAAATTTCAAACTTGCACCAGCAAATTTTTTCCAGCCTCTACAAACCTGGATTACTAAAGTATTAGTGTTGTAGTAACAGCAGGGGACAATACATCATTGCCTTCAACTTTTACCTGTTTTACCCCAGTTATTACTTCTCACTCTAGTGACTGTCCTTGTTTTATTATCATAATTTAGTAATTTCTTTTCTATTTTTATTAACTCCACGTAATGTTACAGACCAGGCCGCGATCTTAAAAAGTGTAAAAATGTATACTGCAGGTAATAACAGAATTTAAAACAAATTGTGCGACACAGTTTTTAGTTATTACCTTAAATATGACGAATTTCTATATACTCCGGTGTACCTAATATTTTATTAATTACTAATTTTCTAATTGACAAAGCACTGACAAATTTCTTCTTTGTCTAGATACAGGTATAAAGAAGTAATGTTCCAAAATTCAGAGCAAAATGCTAATTAGGTCATGAGAAAACTTTCTAATTTGGTAGCTTATCGTTAAAAAATTTTTTCTAATTTAAATGTAAATAATGATATACATAAAAGAGATACAACAAAGGAAATATTTTCAAAATTAAAATTCATCAAATTATAGCAATGTTAAGTGTATACGATTTTAGAGTATACCCAGCCCTTAAATTGGTGCTATAAATGTCCATTTCTTTTACCATTTCTGAGATCAGTGAGATCCCAATGGCTAGCGCTGAATTTCGAACGTATTGTACATATTAAGAACTTCTAACTACTTGTTGCAGGTATGGGATTCTACATAGCTCAAGATTTTGCCAAAAGGGGTGCAAGAGTGATCTTAGCCTGCAGAAATCCGAAAAGGGCAGAAGAAGCTAAAACAAAGATTATAGAAGCAACAGGTAACCAAAATGTTGTCGTTAGAATCGTTGATTTAGCTTCACTGGCGTCTATAAGAAGATTTGCTGTGAAAATTAAAGCCACAGAAGATAGATTGAATATTTTAGTTAATAATGCTGGTGTCGGAGGTTTACAGCATTCTTACACATCAGATGGATTATCTGTGGGCATGCATATAAATTATTTTGGCCCGTTTTTGCTTACAATTTTATTGCTAGGTTTGTATTTAAGTTCCTGCGTATTTCGGTGTAATTCGAGCTGGTTTTTTAGATTTATTAAAAAGATCTGCGCCGAGTCGAATAGTAAACGTCTCATCTAGGATGGCTTTTCTAGGAAAATTAAACATTAACGATTTAAATGCTCCTGCATCGTCAATTTTCCCAGAACATATGATTACCTACGCAAACGCTAAACTTTGCAACATTATCTTCACCAACGAATTAGCTCGAAGACTGAGAGGCTCCGGAGTGTATGCAAATTCTGTTCATCCAGGATCTACTAAAACAGAATTTTTTGAAAATTATAGTGGAGTTAGTAGGATAATACTTACTGTGACGGCAACTTTATATAAGGTGAATTGTTTTTTTTTCGACGTTAAATATTTTCATGAAAATATTGTTCTAGACTGCCGAAGAAGGAGCACAAACATCAATATATTTAGCAGTTTCCAAAGATATTCATGGAATTTCAGGTGAGTATTTTTCCGATTGCAAAAAGAAAAGAATGCCGAAAGCTGCCAGGTATGGAGACTTCGCCAGGAAGTTGTGGGAAAAATCTGAAGAATTTGTGAAGCTGACTGCCAAAGAAAAGCATTTGCTATAATTATTGCATTGTGTTTTGGCTTCGTCTTGTTCTAGTCAAACGACGGTTATTGCTTTTTCCTTATACCGAGTGATTCACGAGATTCTTCGTGTCTAATGAAGTCATCCCTTTGGCATCAGAACGCGCCGTCGTGGAATTGATTTATGCTGACGTTTAGCTAACCGTTGAAGGTAGCATTATCAGAGCTATTACGCAATTAGTTCCTCGACGACGCGATCTAAGCCCAAAGAGATGAGTTTACCATAAATATTTAGGTATCGCAATATCCTGTGGTATGTATTTTGGGTTGCCTATTTTTCGTATGGTAGGCTCGTACCCTCCCGTGAATTACCCCGGATATGATAATTCAGGGTGATTTACCCTTTTTACTGCGCTATCGTGATAAACAATTCAAATAACAAATTTACTAGTCTACCTTTAACAATAGCTTTGACAGTACATATTGTAAGACCTAATGTAACATATATCGTACTTATTTGATATTAATGCGTATGTCAGTATTACAATTTACTTTCGGCTTAGACCGCGTCGTCATTTGGGAACTACACCCAGCATTATCAGGTAGGGACCGACCTGTAGCTTGTCTGCCTTTACAAGCATTTGCTCTAGAAGTTTGAGCAATATTTGTTCGTAGGTCCTGCCTGCCTAAACAGAGCCGTGTGCTTATATTGTTCAAACATTGGGGCGGACAAGGATTTGATCTTAATGTATTTTGTCTGCCAGGACAATAATACTTAATCGGCTTATGCCTGTTAGCTGTTTGTGAACCCATACAAACTAACGTTTTGCAAGATATTGCAGCTTGCATCTTCAGAGTGAATATAACACTGAACTCAAATCCGGAAGCGGAGGTATTTAAACCTCTTTGAGCCAGTCGGGCAGAACGACGGAGTTCTGGTTGGCTGTCACCGTAGTGCAAAGACGGATCCGGTGGAGTGTGATCGTGCTGTCGATGATGCTTAGGAGTCCTTAGAGGATAAACTACTGAAGTCCAAGCTTTACTGAGTCTAAAACCATCTCCCTGTTTATGTTGTTAGGTTGTTTTTCAATTTCAATTGCTTCACGTATGATACGAGGGAAGTAATGAGGCACTCTGGCGAGTACCCGAGCATTGTCAAAGTCCATCTTATGCCCCGTTAAACCAGCATGTTCAGTCACGGCAGATTTTGTGATGCGTTTATGTTTGCAATCACCTTTGTGCTCTCGCAATCTTAACTCAATGGAACGACCAGTTTGTCCGATGGAGTTTGAGCCACAGGAGCAAGAAATATTGTAGATCCCGGCTGATTTTAAATTTTATATATGATCCTTTACGGATCTGAAACCGTTTCCCTAAGATTCATTAGTCCTAAAGACTGTCTGTATGCTGGACCTACGAACAAATATTGCTCAGACTTCTAGAACAAATGTTTGTAAAGGCAGACAAACTACAGGTCGGACCTTAGCTGATAGTGCTGGGTGTAGTTCCTAAATGACGACGCGGTCTAAGCCGAAAGTAAATTGTAATACTGACAGTTCGAGAAACCGCGAAAGCCTCAAAAAATATATTAATGCGTATGTTACGTAATTCCATATTTACGATATTCCGTAAAATCTAATAAAGTATATTAGGCAAGGCGCTGATAGTTCAGTTAAGTTGGCAGTATTGTTTGACAAGGTACCGCTACCTGAAGTTTGACAGCTACTCTTGTAACTAGTTAATTATAATGTCTTTGATTTCTGTAAAACTTGGTGTTTAATATTGTTCTTGATTTTCTTGCATTTTAGTTTGTGTTTAAATTTGGTTGTGAATCATATATGTTTCTAAAATATACTTATACTTGCTCATAGAACTTCTTTATTGAAAGTTACAATTCCTTGTGAAAACTGAACGGAATAGTGCCAATAGTTTTTAAATAGTTTGAATATTGGCGTTGTCAATAAAATTGTCGTTAGATAGAACTCCATCTTTCAACTTATTTCATTCTCAGAGTATGTAAATCCAATCTTGGGAATTTGTAGAAATATCTACATATCTTCAAAAAGTAGATGTCTGGCTTGTAGTTTTTCGCGGAAGAAGCTTGCAATTAATTTCCACCTTTCTTGAATAATTACATCACGAGGAACGAAATGGTTATTTTCAGTAAGGCAAATATTTGACAAATTAGTAGTCATCGAAAGTGGCATCTATTTTCAATTATAAAATTAATAGTTGAAAAAAATCTCTGTATAACTAAAATTAAATACGAAAACAGGGAGGTTATTACTAAAACAGACCAAATAGCCAAATTCACCGACGACTTAAATTGATCTCTATATAGTAGTAAAATATAGAGATAACTCCAGACGAAATAACGAATACAAACAGATAAAGACCAACATTAAAACTACTACACAAATTGTTCAACCAAAATTAAATAGGTACCAGCAGATTGGAACAACGCTGATATGGTCTTGCTGTTTAAGAAAGAACACCGAACCAAATTTGATTGCTATACACCTAGTCTCCTGTCAGTACTATACAAGTTATTTCCGAAAATAAAAACAGAGAAGTTAACAAATAAACTAGACTATCAGCCACAGGAACAGGCCGGGATCTGGATACAGTCCTCGGTTCTAGGTCATTTCCTCGCTACCACTTGCTTGCCGCTGTTTCCTCGCCACCAACTAGTCGATCGCCGATTGCTCGCCATCTCTTTGCACCATAGTCAATTTATTGGCAGTACTAATTATAATTGTACCAACGTAGAAAAATTAGTTTATATTTCTTTAGGCACCTTCGTTTTTAAAATAATCTAGCACATCTTTTGATTTGTAATTAAAATCTTTAATTTTATTTTCAGATACCATAGGTATAGGGAGATTATCATTTTTTAAAATATATTTTGATATTTTAAGGAAATATGCCTATATGGAAAAGGTCTGAGTGAATAATTGTTTATTAAAACGTTTGGAAACTTAAAATTCTGTTTATATATCAAGAAAGCAATTTTAACGATGTTTTGAGACGTTATTAATTAAAAATAATTTAAAATTATATACAACATGAAAATCAGATACGCTTCTAGTGAATTTTATTAGGAACATAAAAAATAGATATTGCCCTATACGAATTTAACAGGCAACCTGATTTGATTATCAACATTCCTTAGGGGAATGTAAGATTTTGAATTACCAACAGCATACGAAAATGGTTCATCAATTATTGTCCCTAACATAGAAAGCGTTGACCGGCAAATGAATAACGTTAGTTATTGATATTAGTGTGGCAGGTGCCTATCGTATTGTTTATAAAAGTCATACATTTAATATTACCGTGAAAAATTGGAGACAAGGGCTGTGATAAAATACCTTCTCAAGAAGGGTTTATCACCACAGGAGAGGTATACTGACATATCCGTAGCGGTGGGTGATTCTAGCCCAACATATCCAGTAATTAAGAACTGGCAAAAAAAGATGGGAATTTCAGGAGCCAAAATATCCGCCGCTGCACGGAATTATCACTTGCAACGGCTTAGCGGAGGAATTCACGGGGTTGGAGGTTTTTAATCCGACACAAGTCGAGAAAACAATTTCACTGAATTGTCTTTACAAAAAGCTGACACTCTGCTAATATTTGTAACCCGACACAAGTCAAAGATTCTCTTGCCCAAGGCAAGAAAACAACACGATATATTAATTTAGCAGAGGCGCTGCCATAAAACTTCGTCTCCACAAAATCACGTGCGTTCACCCTAAGAAGCTAGCACTCACTTTTGTCTTGTACCATTTGTCATCAGTGCTGAGATGTTAACAAGCAACCGGGTCGAGCAATGGTGTTAAATCGACTGACAAGAAAAACGGGGAAAAGCATCCAACAGCTGGAAGATTTCACCATACGACGAAATATGGTGCAAGAATTCCAGAACAAATCTTGCACGTGAACTTCCGGAGAGCATAGAACGTCCAGGGCCATTCTGCATACAAAGGGTTCTAAGAATTGTTTTGGGTCGGTGCTAAAGACTGAACATGCACAACAAGCGTTTCCTTTCGGAAGCTTTGAAAAAGTAACCTCCCATATATTAATCTTTAAAAATAATAAGAGCGGCAATTAAAATAAAACTTTAATTCGTAAGGAGCGGCAAAATCAAACGAACATAACAAAAATCTGCAAGTTACGATGGAACTAGGCGTGTTGCATTGCTAGAATGCAAGACAGGCGCTAGACACGAAGAATAATCGAACACAGGCCACGAACTCAACGAAGCGTATGACGCTCACAAATTATAGATTACTTGAAAAGGCATACAGGTCACACTTGGATGCATAAAGCAGAAGATTGACAAAAATGGAAAGAGGTAGGGGAGACCTATCTGACGATGGATGACATAGCTGTGATGATGATGATTATTGCATTAAATTTTGCAACACACAATTCAAGGGGCAAAAGTTAGTCACGTATTCTTTCCTCAGTTGATCTACAGCGGAATTTTTTAACTTACTTAATGTAAAATGAATTTTTCATGCTCACCAGATTAAATTGGGCATAATTTTCATAAAATGATCTTTAGTAATTTACGCACAGCACTTGTGTCGTTGCATATGTCAGTCAGTAACAACGAGGACACTTTTAGCTGTCATCGGTAGTGTCAACTTTTACTGACAATGGCAGTCTGTTCTAATCTACTATAAAAAAACCTTGAGAAAGACATTTTCAGAACTAAACAAAATTATGATTTTTCAAACCAATTTGTGAGTCTATATCTACTGATGTTACATTTAACGTGTTAGACATATGTGAATCACTGTCAATAATTATTGTAAAGCAATTGCATTAGCTATATTGTAAAGAGAACTTATTTTTTTAATCAACTTTGGTGTTTCCCACAGTTTGAATTAAAGTTTTCTTAGGCAGTGTAGCTATAAGTTTGCTAGAAATCGAAAATGGTGCTGGTAGGTTGAAAAAATACTAAATAGATTTTCTATTTTTATATTTGTGAAAATACACTTTTGACAACATTTGGTTCTCAATTTATCCTTTATCAAGAAATATTCGATCAATTTTTGTAGCAGTTAGGATTTTAGTCACCTTAGCATGTTTCATTATTATCTGTTATATTTTGCACCTGATTTTAATTCGCAAATAATGTAATTATTCAATGTTCTGATTATGTTAACTACTTACTGGTTTGTTAACAGTTATGTATTTTAGGAATGTATATTTGACTGTGTTAATTAATGTAATAAATCAATTGATGGATTTGTCTTGTTTACTTCATTACAAACTATTTAATTACAACACGATATTCTATTTGTTGCAAATAAATGCACAAATATGTATATTCAAAAATTGTACTCGTATAACTATTTCAAAAATTGACTTGATATTTTACAGTTGTTCATGCCCCAAATAAAACAGTTCTTTGCAGCAATACTTTCAAAATTACTAATGCCATCTAAACTGTGTAAAATTTCAAATAATCCTCGTATATGAGTTAAAAAGGAGCGGTGATGGCTCAGTGGTAGAAGAGCCAAGCTTTAGATGTAACAGTCCAAACGCTTCCCGGTTCGAATCTCTTTAGGGTCGGAAATTTTCCTAATTCCCTGGGTGACCGGTACTGGCTCCCGGTCTCCATTTGCCATTGGGGATCCAATTAATGGCACTCCTCGTATGACGGTCGCACTAGAGGAGTAACAAGTTCATATACACAAAAAAATACACCACACACCAACAGGTTAAGCATGGTTTCGCACCAACACGGTAACCCGCAGAGTCGGGCCCTGTCGTGCATAGCACAAACTAACTTAGCCGTGTCTCACACCAAAAGCGATGGGCATCTAAGGCCATTAAGGATACGAAAAAATAATTTTTTTCGTATCCTTAATGGAAAAGAACATACTATATTGTGAGAAAATCGTAAAGAAATGTGTTAGTTTTCTTGTTAGCAACAAAATCGTAAAGAAATGTGTTAGCTTTCTTGTTAGCAACACTTTTCTTCTTAGCAACATTTTTTTTTTATTATTATTTACTCGTCGTTATAATGTTTTGTTACCATGTTAGCAACACTTTTAGTATATGTATGTAATCAAGGAAGCAACACAGTATCTTGCTTGATTAAATTTTATGACAAATTTAAAAATATGTTATGTCAAATTTTAAATTTTTATTTATCCTTTTCCATTAAGTATACGAAAAAATAGGATGTTTTACACGTTTGAAAAGTGTTTCTTCCATGCTCGTGCAAATTTAATTGACTCGCTTCGCTGCGCTCGCTCGTTAATTAAACATTTGTACTTGCTGGAAAACTGACACTTTTCTAAACTTATTAAACAATCTACTATTAACGCCTGTCTTATTATAAAATCGAAAAAGTATTTTTTACAAACTAAACATTTTAATGAAAAAAGTTAATTAACACCGCAAATAAAATGCTTTATTTTTTTGATACTGCGGCGCATTCTGCATGGGCCCATTCTTTGCATTGATGACACCTAATCCACTGCTCTCTGACTTAGAGTGGCAGTATAGTTCGTTGCAGTAGATGCATGAAACATCTGAGTCATCATCATCTTCTCCAAATAATTCAGGTTCTTTGTCTGATTCTACCAATTGTTTTGTTACTCGAGCCCTCTTACTTTTCGTTATTTCCTTTTCTTTCTTGTTAGCTTCTTTCAATTTTAATTCCTTAAGGAATGGAGTTAAGGTTAGAATACTTTCATATGCATTTTTTTGCCCTACGTCGTCGCTCTGAGGTGTTAGCAATTGGCATTGGAGATAAATCATTTAAAATTGCATCTAAAGTCTCAGTAGTATTTTCTGAATTCGTGTTAGCAGGATACTGGGTAGAGGAACTTTTAATAGGGGTAGAAGGTGGGGAAGGAATGTACTCATTGATATCATCATTAGAAGTCGTGGCATGTTGAGCTAAAACTTCTTGATTAAGGCTAGTGGAAGGAATATTATTTTGAGGTAATTCTTTGTTGCCAACGTTATGTTGTTGAATGTCCGTAACTGAGCTAGGCAAAAATAGGTAATCCAAACAGATTTTTGGGTTGAACGGATTAATTCCTGTAGCCTTAAATCCGCTGATAGCTATTCCAACGGTGGCAGCTTTGCTGTAGACCTTTACAAAGAATGATGCAATTTGGTATATAGACACAGTTCGTCCTGGATGAGCCTTCATCCATGTCGTTACTTCTTGGTCATAATAAGTTGACAACAGGCCAAAAAACAAGACATCAAGGGGTTGAAGTCGATGTATACAGTGGGCCGGCAAACAGAATAAAATGACGTGATTTAGTTTTAAATATTCCAGAGACTCAAGGTGTTTATGACTCGCGTGCCCATCAACAATCAGTAAAGCTTTGTTATCGCCGGTGGGCTTGACATGTAGCACAAAATGTTTGACCCATTTAAAAAACAGTTCCCCAGTCATATATGCAGAGTCATTGTGTAAGGCAAGGGTGCCAGGTGGAGCGCCATCATACAAGGTCTCATTGAGTCTTTTTCTCGGGAAAATTAAACCCGGCGGGACGAAATGGCCTGCACTGCTGACACACACTGCTACTGAGGTATGGATTCCCCTTTCAGCGCTGGTTATGGCACCGACCTGCATTTTACCCTTTTTGGCAATAACTTTTTGTGGTTTTTGGACCGTTGTTAACCCTGATTCGTCCATATTGTAGATCATGTTTGGGTTGATCTTTTCCGTTAGAATTATTTCCTCCAATTTATTGAAATATTTCTCAACTTGTGGCTTATTAAAAGCTTGGGCTTAGCAGCTGACGTAGCCTCTGGGATCCTTAGAGATATGGTTGGATTCCTGGAGACAAAACTACGAAGCCATTCCCTGCTTGCCGTCTTTTTTTCTTTGTTGAATTGATGAGGCTGTCCATTGCGCTCAGCAAATTTGAATGCCAGAGTTCGTAACTCTTGGGGAGATACTCCGAATAGCCGTGATTCTAAATCAAGGACATGATTAACTAATCGTTTTTCCATGTTATCAGTATTTAAACCGCCCTAAGCCCTTTTTCACACCACAAACATACATATTTGTTTCTTGAGCACGTCTACGTAATGTAGCTTGGGGCACATTAAACATTCGTGCCGCCTTTGGCCAACCCATTTGATTTTCTTTTACGGCCTTTATTGCCCTCCCCATATCCTTAGTTGACCACGATTGGTGATTTGTTTTTCTTTTATAAACAGACACCATCTGAAAATTAATAAGTACTATTGTAATAAATTACCTGGATACTAAAACCTGCTTTATAACACCACAGGCAAAGTGACATGCTGCTATGTCACTTTGCCCTTCGATACAGTAACGCATAAAATGAATTTTTTTAGGTTAAAACGTTAATAAACGATCAACAGTTTGGTAGTAATTTAAACATAGATCTATAGTGACTACAAGCAAATATAAAGAAATTATGTAATACTTCAATTATTTAAGTAAAATAACTAGTTACGACTTACCTCGATATTTTGTAGCATGTTTTACATTAAATTATCTGTGAAGTAAACCTGCACGTTTAATACTAGTAACAATACTGAGGCATGTTTAGAAAGCGAGGAGATGTATTTGCTCACGAAAAAAAAACGAATATCGTCGTATTTTACCGAGAAACCACTGATGTGTCACTTTGCCTGCTATGTCATTATGCTTTGCATTCCACTATATCACATTTCACTGCTTGAGGGTGCCGTTTCCATACTGGAGGTTGGCAATCATCACAGCTATTCGTACTTTATTAGCCATACCTACCATTCTCTGAGGTTGCATAGCTAGAATGTTCTTCTTCGTCCAACGTTCCTTCTTCTCTGTACTTTTCTTTAGACTATGAGTTTTAGCAATGTATATTTTGGTCCTCTCATAATGTGTCCCAAACACTGTAGTTTTGTTCTTTTCACTGTGTTCACTACTTCTAATTCCTTATTCATTCTTCTAAGCACCTCTCCATTTGTCACTCTTTTTGTCCACGATATTCTTAATAATCTTCTATAAATCCTCATCTCTACCGCTTCCAATCTTTTAATGTCTTCTTTCTTTAATGTCCACTCTTCCATACCATACATTAATATCGGTAAAATGTAGCATTTAACCATTCTCATTCTCAATTCTAGGTTTAGACTTCTCTTAGTTAAAAAACTTTTCATTTTTAGAAAAGCTTCTCTGGCGGTTTCAATTCTTGTTCGTATCTTCTTTTTCTTTTGTCCGGTGGCTTCAAGCTAAGTCCCTAAGTACTTATAAGAGCATGTCTATTCTATCGTTTTATTAATTACTATTAGATTAGCATGTAAATTATGTTTTTCTGTGAAAATCATAAACATCATTTTCTGCAGATTCGTCTTTAAGCCGTATTGAGCGTTACTATTACTTAATTGTTCTGATATTTCTTGTAGATCTTATATGTTTTGGGCTAGTAACAGGCTGTCGTCAGCGTATCGCATGTTGTTTATTCTCTTCCCGTGATTACTACTCCACTGTCATTTTGATTAAGTATTTCATTGAATATATTCTCGTAGTATATATTAAATAACAACGGCGATAAAATACACCCTTGTCTGACCCCACGCTTAATCATTATTTCGTCAGTAGTTTCTCCTTCAATTCTTACCTTCGCTTTCTGCTCTCAGTATAAATAGGTTATGATGCGAATATCACACATGTCAACGTATTTTTCTATGAGTATGTTTACAAACTCTGCATGTCTTACTTGGTCAAATGCTGTTACCAAAAACGTGACCAACACACTTTCTGGTAACAAATTTGGAAACACCGAAATATTCTACCCACGGGTAACTCACTGCACGTATCGGTGTTTTCACCACGGCTCTCTCAGTCTGCGACACGGGGAGGGTGAAAATGATCTTCAAACTAACAATCTTCAAAGGGCGCCAGGATTCTACTTCACCAGTCGTCGTGCAGCGATAAATCAGACCTACCTTAGCGAATCCACATAAGGGTAAACTCTTACCTCGCAGAACGAACGTCAACGGTTCCAACAAAAACATAAGCAAGGAAACAAGACACAATAAAACGCAGCAAATGAAGTAATAAACTGAAAATAATTATATTGGTCACTATATTGCAAAACAACCTGTATATAAATCAACCACAATTAAATATAATATAATATAAGTCCACTGTAAATTATACACCCTGTACATAGGTTCAATAAACATACATATAAAAACGATGACCAATGCAATGGTACACCCTGTATATAATTGTATCAAATAAACGCAACAGAATCACACTTGGGTGAAGCCCAAGTTGTAACGTTATAAGAAACTTCAAAGTTTAAAATAAAACTAGATTTTGGGAGGCAAACCAAGGAACCAAAATACGTTCCTTACATATGACCACAAATCACTTACTTTTATAGATACCTAACGCACACACAAAGTGCTTTTTGAGCGTATACGGCGCCTCTGGTGGTTGGGAGATGAACTAAACTCACAAGCGGGAATTTTGAATTTTGTAAACTGAACTTTCAGTTATAATAAAACTGCAGTTTTATATCAATACAACAAAAAAATTGTTGAATAGCATAAAACTCCAGTACCTATATATTATGTTAAACTTAATATATTGTAAAAGTAAATCATAACAAAGTTAAGGAATATATTTTTTTATTGAAACATTTTTTATTAATAAATCTTTTACACAAATTTAAAAACAAAATTAATTACTATAGAGATGTTATATTATTTACATTTTAATTATACAAAAAGAAAAAACAATATAAATAAGCCAACATAATGACTAATTTATATTAATGACAAAATTAAACTGCAGAATGTAATGACAGAAATTTGGTTGCCCTTTGAATTAATGAATGGCTTACAAAATTTACAAAATCTCGTGTCCAGGTGTAAAAAAATAAGATTCTGGAAAATTCATTTTTCTACCTTTATAACATTGAAGAATAGCATTACGTTTCACATTATCAGACCTATTATAAGGTCTTGTATGCCACAAAATTTTTTGTTTGAAATTCATCGTCCCTTGTAGAGATGGACTCGGGAAACGAATCAACAACTTGTGATGTGATGTGAACACGCAATGGCAGTGGAATGCAATCTTTAGTTGCTTCTGTAATAAACCCAAAACAAATAGCATTATATCAAGCGAGGTCTATGAATTTATTCACTACACTTATTTTACATAGTCCCTGAATGTCATTTTGATTTTGTTTTCCCTCAAAGAAACCAACGTCAAAATGACTTTCAGCGACTCTAATTTTACACCAAAGAAAAAAAATTAGTAGTTTTACACTCAAAATCACAAAAAGGATGTACCACAATAAATGAATCGATTAAGGATAACCTATAAACCCACACGTGAGAACATAAACATGAAACAACGCGCACACGCACAAAGCCAAGAATCATGTGCTTACTGCAAGTGACGTGTTCACCTTCAAGGTTGCAAATTTTGTTTTGGAAGAAAGTTACGGCACATGCGCAGAGTACTAGTGCTGCCATCTTACTGACGGGAGGAAAACTTGCAGCATGGATACCAACCTGCATATGGCTTGCTCATTTAGCCCAAACATCTATAAAAGTAAGTGATTTGTGCATATGACGTGAGAAAGCAAGGAGGAACAGTTCAGCGGATAAAACCCCTAAATGACTGATCTGAATCACAAAACAGATCTAAAGGCAAAGATAATAAACTACCCAAACTTAAAATTATCGCAATCCGAACGCTGGGGAAAATTATCCAAGGCCTTGTACAATGCAGCGTTAAAAATACCCGATACGCAATAATGGGAATTCGAGTAGAGATCCAAAATAAACCCAAAATCCGCATCCCCTTACTCGTAACATAAATATTTAAGTTATACAGAATCAAAATTTCCCAAATATCCAATTTTATAACAGCCGGGTCAATAACCACAACGGCAAAATACGCACAAATTGAAATGTCAATCAGCTGATCGCAAAATGTAAACAATAAAATAAAACAGACGTAAGTGAATACTTCTGCTACACAGGTTGATAAATAACGATAAGTGAACTAAATAATTTGTTGCTAATCACAGTGATAACCGAAATAAAAGATTAAAATACAAAATTACTAATTCACAATACTGAGACCAAAACACACAACAGACAGAACTTCTTCTAGGTTATACACGGGCATAAATTTGTGGACGACCCCACGTCCTTCAATTATCCAGAACAACGATCGAAGATAAAGTGATAAAGTCTAACCTGAGCTTCTGAGAGTGTCCAAACGGCTTGATCACAGCGATACCGAAGACTATCGTTCCCCAGGTTTACGAAGATGACTTCTTCTTCAGGAACGGGCAGGTAATTCAGGAAGGTTGAATACGGCTTCCGAAACAGACAAACTCTTCTCTCGTCGAGGATCCCAGATAACCAAGATCGGCTACAGGAAAGTAGTCCACAGGCAGATTCAGAGATAACGGTCCCAAGAGCGTCCTTCAATATCACGAAACCATGCGGCGACCGTAATAGACGGGTACTGGTAATGTATTTAATCGGCCAATAAAACCCTCGAGAATTTATTCAACCACAAAATATTGAACCAAATAATGCATAAATTCTCTTACAGAACTGGATGATTAACTGAATCCGAAATATTCGCAGATATAAAAATCTTTCATTAATCAGCGTAACATTACTAGCAAAGCAACTGCACACCGTGACAATCAAGAAGGAAGTCCTCCAGAATCTCTCCAATAGGAAACACCCCCGCCTCAAAAATCCCAAATTTACACCTACACTTACAAAATTATTTAAAATTCCCTAAATGTCAGGAAGCAAAGAAATTCAAACTAACAAGGTATGCAATCGTATGCAACCAAACATACACTTAACACGGACAGGAAACTTAATATAAAAATGTAAACATAACAATGCCTTCTGAAAGTCTACAAAGAATGCATATAAATCTTCATTCATATTTTTGTAGGAGGACGTTAATACTAAAGAGAACTTCCCTCGTGTCAAATCCGTTTCTAAATCCAAACTGTGTATCTGCTACATTTTCGTCCAAGTCTGTGGTATATTCTATTTTGTATTATTTTTAAAATGATTTTTAGTGTGTAACTTATTAAGCTTATCGTCCTATGATCGCTACATTCTCCAGCATTTACTTTTTTTGGGAAGCGTTGCGAATGTGGACAGTAACCATTCTTTCGGGATTAGTCCAGTTTTATAGATAGTGTTAAACAGATTTAGAAGCACATCTATGTGATCTTCCTCTATTAACTTTATTGAATATGATGATATCTTATCTGGGCCGACGACTTTACCAGCTTTAGTGTTTTTAATTGCATGTTGTATTTTATCTGCTATAATTTCTGGACCAAGAACTTCGTTTTAGTTGTAGTTAGGTTTCTGTGTTCTTTCATCCTCGAATATTTCTTCTATATAGGTATATGGTATTGTTTTACCCTTTTCAATTTTTCCTCAAGTTCTATAATAACTTTTCCGTTTTTATCTTTAAGTACACTTGCCTGCTTCCTTCTTTCTAGCCTGTTAACATTTTTTTTGTGCATGTTGAAATTATCGTATTTATTGTGATCTTCTTCAGTCTCTGCACATCTTTCCTCCATCCATTTTTCTTCTGCTACCGTTATTTTAGTTTTAATTAGCCTCGTCACGGTTCTATATTTTTCTTCATTTACGTTTTTAAGTCTTCTAAACTGCGACCACGATACGGTCT
>JABXWE010007221.1:0-45196 GCA_014611495.1 Limonius californicus
GATACTACCCAATACTGCTCATGCATGATGCCCAACACACCACCACATGTCATGAATTTGGTACGCGACAACCAAGCATACGGAAGCTCTGACCTTCCACCTTTGTTATGTTCATTTGATTGTGCCACTTCGTCTGGATTAAAGTAATATTCTAATTGCGGCTCCATAGGAATCAAATTTCTATTTTAATTGCCGCTCTTATGTTATTGCAGTTATCGTTATTTTTCTTTTAAGATTGAGTTATGGGGTCCAATTCCGCAAAGCCTTGAAGTTTCCCTTCGTAGGCCGAAATTGCCGATTCATGTTTTGTCTGCACCTGACCCTGGACGCTTTCTGCGAATTTACGTTTCAGATCTTTCCAGAACTATTTCATCATATTTCTACATGTGGTGTAATGTTTTTGGATCCAGGTTCGCGCTGCATTTGATTCCTCAGTCAATTTTACACCTTCGCCGACTCCGGTCAAACCATTTTTCGATGGGAATCCATCGCGTGTAGTTTCGTATTCACCGTGGAGTGAACAGAAAACACGCTGGAATATTTTTATCCCTGGAAAGGCAATTCATTGCGAATTTGCCGATAGCTTTTGGCGGATTAGTATCGAGCCCATTCGTTGTTTCTGTACCTGTGCCGTTTCTGCGACGAATATTTCGTCCCAATGTTTTCTGGAGAAGTCGTCTACCTTTTTTTCTTGGACCTGAAAGTACTCCAGACTGTACCTGCATCTGGAAAAAAACCCCAGAATTGTGTCTGCCTTCACCGGAAGTCAAGGTAAAAGGCCTAGGTTTTTTGTGTGGTGAAAAAAAGAAAGAAACTCTTTTACGCGTAAACTTGTAAAATTCTAAGTGATTGAATTTTTTTTTATGAAGCGACCTTCAGTCCTTTTTTTGTATTACTAAATGTAAGGAGTAATTATATATATATATTATGCTATTCGTGTAAACTCCGACGCCACTGGCCACGTAGTCGTTTGGACAATTTAAATATCGTGCGCCAGCGACGGCGAGTCCCTCCTCTTGAGCGCTCAAATTAACTATTTGTAATATAGAACTATTAAATTACCATTTATCGTCATTTTTGTATTTTTGTCATTTCCAGTTGTTTAATTACGTATATGTGTTTTAAAATTCATTACATCTTTTATTATTTTGTATCTGTATTTGTGTGTGCATGAATTTTGCAAGCTTTCTGAACAGGAGGGAGGCACAGTAAAGGTGAGTGCGTTTCACGTAAGCTGCTGGTTTCTAGGCCTTCCACGAGAACCTTCAATCAGCTGTGATTTGGAAGGTGGCGCCCACTAATTTTGATCTACTCTGTACACAACCAGGAAGATTTCCACCGTAAGCGATTTCCGTGAATCCCCCCTACTCCTCTAAGCTAAGCTGCAGGCCGTTTTCCACCTATCCGGTTGCGGGTCGACGAAAAAGCTCCTTTGGCTCGAAACACTTTGCAAGTCAAACTACTTCATGGGATGTAGAACCTTGCCACCATTTATATGTTACCACTAATAATTTCTGTGCCTATTAAAGACGCGTCAAGCACTCGAAACTGTTCGATATTTATGCTAACTTAATTATCGGTTTTTTAATAAACCGTCGTCATTTTCAGAAACTTGTATATTGAAGCTAGATTTCGTCAAAAACGAAAATTTTCTGCAATAGATTTATTATTGTTTTATGAAAATATAATGTGATTACAAATGGGAGTTATAGAATTTATTTCAGAAATAATACGAGAACGAACATCAAAGCCAGAGACAGACGATTTTGTTTACCTTGGGGTGGCGCGAGTAAAATTTTAACGAATTACGTTGAATTACAGCAGACAGCAGACGTATTTACATTCCGTACGAAATATAGGAGGAATAAATTCAATTTCATAAATTATGCACTCAAACTTTTCGACATTGCATATGCTAAAATATTTTAGTTTGCCGAAAGCCATCCATACACATACAATATAATATATCTCCGCAACGGGGCCCTGACACAAGCCATATTTACAACAATCAGGAAATAAGCGATAAATTCAAAAGCGACTCAATAAGGCAGCGTTTCTCCGCACAGCAAAGACAAACGGAAACTGCGATATTTCAAATCGGTTTTAAGCGAACTGTGAGAAAAACTGCGCCACATAAAGCAAACTGCGAATTTCCGATATCTGGCGCTTCTTAAACAGCTCTCATTACTATTTCAGCCGATCTCCCGTTTTATGAACCAGCTTCGATAATAAACTCGGGAATAAATACATTTAGAAACAAAAATGGCGTCGAGATGACATCTAGTCTAGCGATTCCACTGTTTCAGATATTTCCACCTCGCTGCAGACTAATGTCGAGTTTTTACCGTTCTGCGTGACGACACCCCCGGCCCGAAAATATTTTTCCTGTCCGAAAACAAAGACCGACGCAGCGCCCGTAGAAGGGATTCTGTTTTTGCTTTTTTGTTTAGTTTCGACGTGGCAAGCGAACCAGAACGGGACACGCCTTTAATATTTATTTTCCAAAATTTTCTGGCCCTTGTTTTTAGAAACAATAATTCTTCTGTTTGCTTTTACTGATTACTGACGAGCAGTAATCTACTGTAAAGTAAATAGAAACAGTGCCGCTACAACGGCGGCCTATACTTATTATTATTTTCCTATACTTCAAAGGTGTTGCTGCTTTTTCCTAAGTTGTTTTAATTTATGTTTGGCAGAAATATGACAAGTAGAAAATCATCTTAGTTACCCCGTTGAAACGTCCCCATAAAATGTCTACCTATGTTGGTGCAGATCCTACGGATTTCTTGAAAATAAATTATAGTTGGAGTAAATGCTTTATTAATAAATCGAACCGGGAAGAAGGCAAGTGAAAACCCCTCTCCTCATCTTGCCGAGTTAAACAACACGATCTGGAATATAAATATTATTACTTGATTGAACAATGTGGAATATGTTCTTCTTCATCTTCTGCTTTTTAAACACAACGCAATTTTTAACTTCTTAAACTTCACCGAGGGCGTGATTATGGTGCTGAAAATGACTTTTATTTTCTACTCCAACACATATCAACAAATGTCGCACGGTATGTGAAAATACGTAACCAATAATCGAGTTTAAATGGCAATAAATTATAATAGTTTACAAATTCATTTGATTAAGCGAATTATCGATTTATAAAATAATGGATAAATCGATGTTTCAGAGCAGAAATAAACGACATTACTAATGAAGCTAGCAATCATTCACCATGCTCTTGTCACTCTTTAGTACCTTAAGAATATCAGAATTTAACGTTCAGTCATATTTTTGGTGTATGGTAGCTCAGTTGGTAGAGCGCTCGCTTTCTGAGTAAAACGTCGATTCTGGCTTGGTTTCGAAACATAAGCATTACTATGCAGATTTATAAAAATCTTATCTGCAACCGTGTCTTTCCCGTCGCTTTCTTCTGGGTGCCGCTGGTTGTTATCTTCATCGCTCTGCATCTTTTGGTTGTTTGATGGTACTTATGCTCATTTACCGCCTAAGTTACCGTAATTTTATTCGAAACCGCCAATTTGCTCCGTCCCGCAATGAAAGCGATCACAAAACACCTAGTCAAAATAGAAACGAAAATTGACACAAGGAACGAAAAAATACAGACATTAGAGAAAGAGAACTAGGATAAGAAAGAAAAGATAAAGAACCTACAACTACACATAAAGACATTACAAGTGGAAAACCACAGGAAAAGCATAATATACTATGGAATAGAGAACGAGGCGGAAGAAAAACACGAAACACGAATTCATAAAATAAGAGGCGTGTGTGACAGGATGCAGGTGATGATAGCATCGGAACTATAAATTAACTTCTCCGAAAGACTGGGGAAATATGAAAAGGGCAAAACCAGACCTATACTGATGCAGTTAACAACAGAAACAAAAAAATACGATATCCTGAGAAAGAGCACAATTATGGGTATATCAGAGGTGTATAATAAAGAAGAACTGGAGAAGAGGAAAACGCTTAAGAAACAGCTAATACAGGCAAAGGAAAAAGGACTTAATGCAAAATTAAGAGGAAGATAACTCGTGATAAACGAAGCAATACAAACTGAAGAAAACCTAGGAGCGCAAGCTCACCGGGGAAAAAAAATATAGACAAAGCAACAAAAGTCAGAACAGCGAGCCAAAAATCACCAGAAAACGAAGAAAACAGAAGCCACAAAAGAACTAACCCAGAAAAGGCAGACGAAAAGAAGAGCACTGAAGAACAAGAAACTAAGAAAGGGAACCCAAGAGATACAAACGAAAATTGGAAGAAAAAGAAACTGATTCAACAGCTACTAGCACCAATCACTCAAAAATCCCAGGAACAGAGAAAATCGAAGAATCACATACAAAAATCAGAGCAACCAACAAACCCGGCAGCCCCAACGATGACGACAGAAGCAAAGCTTATGGATAACGAGAAAGCATACCAATAACAAAAAAAAAATTGACCGAAGAAAGCCAGGACACATAAACACATTTATAAAGGAAACAGTAGACGAATGATCCACCTCAACAAATGAATCGTACATCTTCCCTAACCTGGGAGAAGAAGCCATAATCCTAAGGATTGTAAGGCTTGATGATGATGATGATGATGTCTGCAACCGACCACATACAACTTCCCTATCCGGCTTGCAACCGTGGGATGTTATGCTAAAAACCTTCTCTGGAATTTCTGTCGTTCGTACTGGACGTTAAACTGTAGGTCCCCCGTGTTTCTACCTTAGCGATGAGGAGCAGTACGTGGCAGAGAAGAGGCCAATGCCCAGCAGTGGGACAGAAAGGCTGCCAATGATAAATGATCATATTATTGAGCTAATTTCTTAATAACACATTATACAACAAGGTAGAGGAAAGCATGATTTTTCTCGAGGAGTAAGTTCTCCCGTATGTAGTATTTTCTCACGGCATGAATAATAAAGCAAGATAAAAATAATTTTAAAAATAGAGCATTAAAGTAAATTGGGCGGATACTATAATATTTAGTAGACTTATATTATTATTTTCATGCAACGAATACTATGACAACAAAATTAGGAAAGAAATCCTGGCGGATAAGAAAACAAAAAGTGAAAAATGTTGAGTAGTGTTTCTGTAGGTATAGGTAATATGTTAATAAATAAATTATTGAATTTTATTATAAGATTCGTTTCAATAATGGGTGTATAAGGGAACCTCCCTAGGGAGTTTTGTACATGTTATAGGTACTCTCTACCGAAACCTAGAAATCGATTTCTGCTTGAGGCAGTAAATAAAAATTTCTTTGTCTTCTACGTACACTAACTAAATTCAAGGAATAATAAATTAATTATATTTATTAAAATGGCGGAATATTTACTAGTGCATGTACATAACCAGTACCTAGTGAATATCCAAACATGACTGACTGTTTGAACAATATCGAAAAAATCTATTAATTGAACAAACGATTGATGCAAAAATCTATCAACATTCAATTAATCTATTATTTAAATAATAATCACCGGCGCCGGTAGCTCGGATAGGTTGGCCGTATGCCTTTCACGCAACTGTCCTGGGTTCGAATCCGGACGCCGAGGTCGGTGGTTTTATTCTGAGCGATAAAAACGCTAAAACAGCGCTTCTTCTCGGATAGGAAGTAAAATCGTAGGCCCCGTTTCCAAGTGTTGTTGGGCGCGTCAAAAGAACCCTCAAACAGGCTAAATTTCCAGGTGTGGTAGGATCGCTCCCTGGCGTCGGTGGTTAGCCATAGTAGCAGAAATAAGCCGACGTTAAATAAAACAAACAAACAAACAAACAACAAATAATAATCAAACATTCGCCTACGTGAAAAACAGCTATCCGATAATCAAATAGTTGAATAAGCACATATCCGCATTTATTTGCAGAATAATCCAAGGATCAATTTATCCAACGATTCAATTATTGCTATTTAATTTTAAATAAAAATCTAGCTAACAATGAATAAACGAACGCAACATTCGACTAATACATTATTCGAATAACATTCAAATAATCGTATAACCGACAAATTTAATAGTCGATTAACCGAGCACTCAAATAATCTAATATTTAAACAATAATCAAAAAGCCAATTTATCATAGAATCGATCGACCAGTCAAGATACTGGTTCAACATTCAAATAATCCATTAATGAAATATCTGATTAATTGATACTTTCACATACAAATCATTCATTTTCCACTTACGCCAATACGACAATCAATAGTCCCTTAATATTTTTTTTAAATATAAATTTATCTGTATGCATATTATTAAATACTGAAAAGTACAACCTTATTACAACTACGTCCTAAGTATTCCACCTGAATACATCCCACACGCTGGGAAACACAATGTAAATATTTTTATCAGTTGAACAATAATAACAATGAATAAGAATAAATGATACATATTAATGTCTTAAATACTTGTACTGAAATCATAAACAAATGTTAGGAAAATACTGTTGTAACTTAAATGGGCAGAAACCTGAACAGACTAAAAAATCACCTGAAGCCATTCTGGTGTAAATCATGCAATTCTGAAAACCACATTAGTCATACACAACTATTACCACACATTACAGCTTTCATACAAAGTATTCCCGTACAATGTATGAGTCATAAATCGGAATAAGGTACCTACAGAGTTCAGAATTTTATTGCCGAGGTGCTAAATTCCATCCGACAGAAATCTCATCATTATCGTCGTGGCTTTGCACTTCGTACTCCCTTATTAAAGTCCATTGATACTGCAGCGCTATTTTAAAATCCGCCAGAAGCGAATGGTCCATGTTAACTGCACACCGAAATCGTTTCGGCTCGTGGAATCTCCGTTATAAAAAGGGCTGTCCTAGCATCGGGGTAAATAAGGTCCGCAACGAAGTTACGGCCGAATAAAAATGTCACGCTGTTATCAAATTATGAATCATTATAAGTTCGCCCGCCTCCCGCTGCTATAATTACAGAGGGTGATTGCGCCACTGCGTTGCTTGTTCATTAAAATCTGTGAATACCAACCCTTCCTTGAGCTCTCCTCTCTTGCGGTTTCAACGAGATTTTGTTCGGAAAAAGTTTGATACGGCAAACTGTAACTTCACACGGGTATTTTCGTCCTAGTCGCGGGGCTGGCAGTCGTGGTACTTCATCATAATTTTGTTGACAATTAAATTTTAGATTCTAAGGAAAACAGTTTAGACTACTAGCCTGACTTATTAAAACAAAAGAGTATTTTCCAGGCTTTGAAATTTCATAAGAAAATTCGCACCGTCGGTGGTTTCGTGTCAATAGCACTTCATAAACATTGTATCATAAATGGAGAATTAAATTGAATAATCCGTTTATGTTGTATTCCATTTCCTTCAAGTTCTGCGATTCGAAATGGGTCATTGAGAAGCCCCTTCACATTGAAATGTAATAGGTGAAAACACATTACAGTGAAAACTTAACATATAATTAAAAGGAAATATAAAGAAAAATAATAATAAATAAAGAACAAGCTGAAAAATTTAGGCAAAAATTTATGTACAGGAACAACATGTGGAATGTAATTTTAAAATGCTAATCAATACGAAGCTAAAATAAAGGGGTTTAAAAAAGATTTCAAACACATTATGTATATAAACACGAAAATGCATTTGCATTTCGACTGGCAGCAGACCAGGGTAGAATAATAAGAGAGAGAAACATCACATTGCTCCCTGAGAAAATTTCAGAAGCTGAACAAAGTAGAAAGAGCAACACAACCACATACAGTAAACAAATAAAGAAGCTTAAGAAAAGCACGAATCAAAGTGAAGACAGAAGAAGATAATTGTTGCAAAGAAAAAGGATAAACCTTGGGAGAATTAAACAATAGAGTATAGAAACCTGCTAAATAGAATTAAACGAGTTAAACGGCGAAGGTCAATAAAAAGAAAACAAAACTGAAAGGAATCACATAAGATCTCTCTCTCTCTCTCTCTCTCTCTCAACGTAGGCTGTTGCCTGTTCACCATTATCCTGCCTCTTCTCCTGATATGGAGGTCCAGTACTCTCTCCATCTTTTAGGCGGTCTACACTGGGCTCTTCTCCCAGTGTCGTGGTTTCTGAGGTTGCAAATGAATAGCTCACAGTAGAATTTGAAACAATATAAAATTGGAAACATGGGACGGAGACAGGAATAAATGCGAAAAGGGTGGAATTGGGAAATGATCAAAAAAGCAGTCAAAGAGAAGCAATAAGAAAACCAAGCAACTAGGGTGGGGAAGATGTACTTGAACAAATTTAGAAGAAAATAACAAAGAGGAGCTTCAAAAATTTTAAAAAGAAACAGTTTAAGAAAAATACGAAAACGAGACCGGTCACTAATAAAAAACAAACGGAGAAACATACAGTGCGTTTAGAAATTGAGGAAATAACAATATTGGTTAGTTGGTGTGGACAGCGCTTCAAAAAACTCTATACCAGGAGAATTACAAAAGTAGAAAAGGAAAGAATAAAAAATAATTAAGGATACTCGCAAGGATACTCCGCAGGGAAAATTAAAACAAATTAAAAACATGGTTATAAATGAAAATAATAATAAATGAGATACAGTAGTTACAAATAGATAGTACTTCAAATGCGAAAAAGAATAAGGGAAAATATGAAAGAGGCGACGAAACTGCTGCATTAGAGCAGTTCTACAGTAGATTAGGGGAGAAGTAGAAAGAAGTGCGCGTTATATAAGCCGGTTGAACAGCTACACGGGGGACTTTATGTGTAATATTAATTAAAGGGGTAAATAAATAGATTAAAATAGGAATGTACTTAAAATACTGTAACGGCATAGAAATTAGAAAGAGGAAGGAGGTAGAATATTAGCATTACATCATAATAATTACAAACATATAAAAGGTAGACGTAGAAAGATGAAAGATGGGGTATATTATAACAATTTTAGAAACATTGATGACAACAGGCAGGCTAATGACAGGAGTAAAGGAAATGGGAATCTAAAAGGAAATGAACCGGTACTCACACAGCACAAATATGGAAGAAGAGCGCTGTATTATAAAAGTTACAAAAATAAAAAAGGGTAGAAGTAAGTGAGTTAAGTTACTTAAGAATGGTGAGAGGATAACCAATTAAAAAACAAGGTAGGTAATAGACGAAAATATAATAAAGTGGTTTTTTCCTTTCCCCCTGAGTTCGTTTGCTCTTGGTTCCGGAAATTCTTCTTCAGCCTATAAGACTTATTGTGTTTACCCTGATAGTTACTCACACCTTACTTCCTTGTACCAAAGGGTACATGTAACTCACGGGGTGTGTAAAAGTCTTCCTGTTCCATGTGTGGTTGCCCAAATATTCGTTGTCTTTGACCAGCCAGCGCATTGCAGTTGCATAGAATATGCATTGCGGTTTCTGGTACCTATTACCTCGAAGAATATAGCTGTCAGGTGTTTTACGTCATATGGCCCGTTCTCATGTCAAGCACGGGACCTCCAGTGTTGTCAGTTAACCTCGTGTGTTCTGTACCTGCACGTAGATTGTACTGTGAGTTCTGCAATTTATATAGTCTCAATCTAACCTCCCACCCCCAATCACCAGGTGCAGGGGAAGAAGGATGGCAGGTCGAGGAGGCATTCCATTGCAGCGGTGGGCGTTATTCTCATTGTCCCCTTGATGGCTAGACAGGTTAGTCTTTGAATCTTGCCCAGTTTTATTTTGGCCGTTTCCTGTTTGACCTTGGGCCACCATACTAAGGCTGCATATGATATTGCTGGTGTACTAATCTGGTGTATAGCCAGTACAACACTTGGTCTGATACCCCATGGTTTGTTATAGGTATATCTAACTACCGTGAGGGTCTGATTACTATCTATATGTGCTGATTCCAGGTAAGCTTGAAGTCTAGGATTACCTGCAGTCTATTCACTTGCAGCACGGCACCCCAGACCTAGATTTCTCATGTTTGTTCTAATGGAGTTAAATCATGTATTATCAAAGACTCGTTCTATGTCTAGGAACTCCCCTAGAAGAATCTCCTTATTTTCCAGCATTTTTTCTGCCCTCCTAACCAGGTAATGGAGTGCTGTTTCTGTTGATAGTCCCGCTCTGTATGCTAACTGGTTTTTTGTATAATAGAATTGTTGTGGCACTTTTCCATTTCTGAGATATTTCTTCCTGAGCAAGGCCTTCGGTTAGTAATTCTAACACTTTCTTCTTCATCTCTGTACCACTCAGCTTCGACATTTCCACAATAACGCCATCCATTCCTAGTGTTTTGTTTTCTTCATTTGCTTAAGTGTATGTTCAAGTTCTTCCATGTTGATTTCAGGTATATCTTCAGAATTAACGTTCATTACCCTTGGGGTTTTTCTTCTACGTCTTCGTTCTATCTGTTCTGTTTTTGTTTCATATAATTGTCTGTAGGAGTTCTCTACTTCTTTTATAATATCGTTTCTGTTGGTCATATCAACATTTCCCTTCTTAATCTTGTTTATATGTGTTTTACCTTGGCTTTGGTTCCTCTTTAGAACTAGCATATTCATATTATTTTCGATCGCTACCCCTATTTCTCAGTATATGTATTTAAGTTTATCGCCTTTTATCATATTTCTAATCGTTTTATTGATTTCAACAAATTCTAAGAAGTTCTTTTCTCTATTTTCCATCAGAGCTCTTCTTTTTTCCATCATTTTCTTTGTTTCGTCGGACAGTATGTCATTTTTCTTTATTTTATTTGTAGCCAGGGCTTGCCACTTTTTCTTCGGGATTGTTATGATTTTCTCATTTTTGGTGTCTAGTGTCTGTCTCCAACATGGGACTATTACGTAATTCTTTTGCTATTTCCGCTTCGTAGGTATCTTTATGAAGTTTCAATTTGCTTGCATTTATTTGGAGTTTTTTTACTAGTGATTACCTTTTCTCGTTCTTGCTTTATGTTAATGTATATTTCAAGTCTGACCATTCGATGATTACTGCCGGTACCGCATCGGTTTAATACCGAAACGTCTTTCACTATGTATTTATGTGTACATATGACATAATCTATTTGATTTTTTACTATCCCATTGGGACTCAACCAAGTCCATTTACGATTTGCAGGTTTTTGGAAAAATGTGTTGATAGCGTAACAATTATTTTGCTCTAGAAAATTCTGTCATTTCTTTTACCCAAGCCATGGTCTCCTATGCACCTCTCCAATTTTACCTCTTTCTGTCCTAGTTTTGCGTTAAAGTCACCCATAATAATGGTATACTTAGTTTTATTCGTAGTTATCGCACTCGTTATTTCTTTATAAAATTCTTCTACATCTTCGTCTTCATAACTGATGGTGGGGCATACGCCTGGATAACCTTTAGCTTGCATTTCTTCGAGATCTGCATTACGGGGTAGATGACCGTGTCACGGATGGAATTTATTTCTATAATGTCTTGGATGTTTCTTTTGTTTATTAACAATCCAACTCCTCCTTTGGTTTCATGTTCCACACCTCTGTTGAATAGTACGTGCCCTTCAGGTAGTTCTAAACACGCTTCACCTCTTCTTTTTGCTTCGCATATCCCAACAATTTCCCAGCGGATATGCTTTAATTCTTCAAGCAGCTCATTTAATCTTGTGTGTGATGAGAGAAATCTTGCATTGTACGTCGCCACAATTGTCTTGAATTGACAGCGTGGTTTAACCCGGGTATTCTTAGCACCTCCTGGATATCTGCCGTCCTGACCGCTGTCTTGGCAATAACATACCTCCCTACCGGGGACTGGGGGCCAATGCTTGCTTACGTATTCATATTCATGTTCATGTAAGGGAATGAGGCCTTTAACCCGTCCCGCTGGCCCAATGCGTGTTGACAGGTATGGGGTAGTCTTGCTTACTCAGACTATAGGTGCCACCGTTGATCAACTTCAAATTCCTGAATCCTCCGCTGCCACACTCAGATTATGCTCCCCCATTGAACATAATCGGCTTACTGGACTTTTAATTTGCTCCAGCAAGCCCCCCTTCCTCGTTTGCTTGCTGACCTTGCTTTCCGCCGGCATTTTCACCACGACCCCCAGCAGGATGTTCAGCGTAACAGGTTCCACCATGGGTAGATGAGGTGGGGTTTGAATGCAGAGGCTATGAAGTATAACTATGCTTTATCTTGCGCATGACATTCCCTTGGACCCCTGACAAATATGTTTTGTTAATGAACATTTAACGTGTTGTATCCATTCTTCTAATGGAATTTCGTTTCTCTTCTTGCTTCATTCATTTTTATGTTTTTAAGGCACCTCCACACATCTGTATGTGAACCTCCAATTAGGCTATCAATTTGCTGGCATTTTCTTTTTAAGAATTCCATCAGTTCCTTTTTATATCTCTATAATGCCTTCTATAATCGTCAGAATTTTCTGCTGTCTGATCGCCTAGCCATCTATTATGTTTTCTTCTTAACTCGTACTGCATCTTCAATCTTCTCATTCCACCATATCTGGTTTTGGTTTTTGTTTCCAGTGCTTCCTTCGCTGTCTGGTGCGTGACCATTAATACGATCTTGTTCTCTCTATTTCTAAACTCTACTTTAATAGTGAAAATTGGTATAAAATAAGAAGGGGAAGATAGAGAGACGGTGACACCTACCATTACCAGAACTATGAGTGCGGTAGTGTAAAGCTATAATTAGTAATGTAACATTATTGTTGACTCCGGTTTAGCGGAACTTTTATATATATCTTCCTACAAGTGTATTCCAGCTTAGCTTTACAAACTAACTAGTAACCCTTTCATATTTTCTGTTGTGAGGGGGTTGCACGCTGATAGCGAGGAAAAGGTATGGCATGAACATATTCCATGTACACGTGACCTTAAAATTAATTTCTAATCGCTCCGGGCCCTGTCCAAGTGTCCACTCACAGTTGTATCTATTATTTACAATTCAACTCAGTATGTATGTTTACGTGCACGTATTACAATCGCGGTGCTGATTTATACGACAATTTTACGCATAAAATTTTAATGTCACGTTCCCATTGACGGACAGGCAGTCCAGCCACACCTGGTTAAAATTTATTGCGCTTATTATTGGTTCGAACAGTGCCACGCTTCATGAAAAGTGAAAGTGTGTGCTTTAAATAAAACGATCGCTGAAATAATCTTCGTGTTACTCCTACATTATGCTGCAGGACGACGACGAATTTTAATACAGATTTTTTTTCCATCAGCGCACGCAGGAATAATTGCCGCTGTCAGAGCGAGCATGTTCTTCGTTTATAAAATGTGGAGAATTTTTGACCGCGTCATGTAACTCTTAGTTGTATAATTTGTTCTCATCATTTCTTTTCAGCATTACGTAATGATGCCAATTTAAACGCAATAAAGAAAAATCTGTGCCATTAGTGCGTGAGCGTATTACACTTTTTGCACACGAATTAAACTTGACATGCATTCGTTTCGGCGTTTAAAAGGTATTTAAAGTTCGATTTTGCGTTTTTAAACGATTCTTGGAAACCTTCTTACAACATTATAGTCTTAATTTGTTTCCACTAATACGAAACATCTCATTTTAATATATCCGTTTCATCTATTACAATGTAAATATTAAAATATTGTCTAAGTTTGTGACATTTGGCGAATGAGCAAAACTAAAGTCACTAATTTAGAGTTTTTAATTCTTTTATTTTAATTTTGAAATGGTTTAAACTATTAAAGTAATTGCTGAAATTAATCTCGCGACATATGGTGGACTTGTGTATTTTTAGTTTTATTACATTTTTTAACTTTATACATGTTCTCTGCTTAATTAATCATTCCGTATACGTTTTCAGGCCGTGAAGGGAAGTAAAAAGGTTCAATTTTGCTTAGAGATGTTCCTCATTGTAAACCACAATGTAGTACAAAATATCGCAACATTATTAATGGCCGAAGCCGATCAATTACGTGGCATGACGTTGACATCGCTCCGTCCTGGTTATTCTATAGTCATGTTAATTATGCAGCTACCATCGATATAATAAACTAATTAACCGTTCTCTTGATCCTTATCTCGGCTCAAGTTTTTACGGCCGTAATGAATTTATTGTACGACGGGCATGGCCGTGGTTTTTTTTCCTCTCAACAGGTTTAGAGAGCTACTGGAAGTTTCGGATCCATAAAGGAACGCCTCGTGCGTAATTTGTTGTTTAATTAGAAAGAATTGTCGCGGATTGCGGCCGTATCTCACAATTGTTAAGTGAAACAGGGAAGCAGAGATATTATGACAGTGTCGTCATGTTCAAGCTCAAGTTGTTGTATCAGCTGTTGCATCCAAGTAAATTAGGGTAATTCCAACTGTCATAGAGCAACAAATCAAAACTGGCATCTTACTAATGCTACTGCGTTAGAGGAACGGTTAATTCTCATCGTAAACCGCAAACATAAGTTTATGTCACATCATATATATTATTGCGAGCTTTAATTAATATAGCTTATAACCGATTTGTATTAATACTAATATATAAAATCGAAGCACAAACATAATTAGTCATCATTAGGTCGACTAATTGCTGAAGTTTCTCGTTTAATTAATTTACTCGTATATTTAAATTTCAACTTTTAATAGTTAAATTCAAAATATTTTAAAATGCAAGTTAATTGGACAACTTTAACAAACTCAGGCAAACAGTTTGTAGATATCGTGGAATTAATTTAGCTGCCACATTTGTTTATAAATGGAGGTTTTGGCAATTGGCAAGTAATACCCAGATACAGAAGTATTTTTCTTTGATGTTACTATAAGAGCTATTGCAGAGAGAAGTCAGTTTAGCTCGTAAAATGTACCTCTAGTACAATGTTAATCTAGTTAGGATAGAGAAACACATCAACAATACAGGACTACGAGACACCATAAGGATAAATTATAAAATATTTGAAGACTTTTAGAAATGTATTCAAAATATACTTTTGAATACCCAAAATGACTGCGAATAAGCCAGTTTCCTGTTATTTACAATAAACAGAAAATTTCGAGAAGAGAATCGAGAACAGCAACTGATTATAGGTCTCAGAAATGGCCAAACTAATGATTACGTTACGTTTAGGTCGTTCATTGCCCTCTTATCAGAGCGCTGATAAGAAATGGACGGTTTAATCATCACACATGTTTGTTTCAATTGTTTTTATGTTCACTTTAGTGGGCTTTAATGGGTTGTAGGCACGCTGGGCTCCTGCAGTAGTAGGTCGACTCTTAAATAATTACGCTCATACACAAAATACGGTTCCTCCACGGCCACCTCCGTTACTATAAACAAATTTTAACTATTTAGAACAACTCGTAAAAAGCGACTTCCGCATTGGTTTGTCGAGTGTATGCCTTACTGGGTGCTCCTATTGAAGGCTCGTTTGTGCTGTAATAAATTTCGTCTTTGAGAGGGGAGCAGCGCGGCGTAACTTTTTTGGCATTCGTTCCGAAAGAGGAAGTGAGCGAGATGTTAATTTTCAAAGTAGCAAATGAGTCGGTATTAGTGTTTTTGCTGACGATGCGGTTGTTCCGACTAAAGTTAGCTCTAGATCATTATCGGGCCGGAGCGAAGATAGCTGCTATGCTAATGCTGTTAACTAAACCATAAACAACCACCAAACTCAACATAATAGCTTATACATTAAACATGGAATGATACAAGGCGCATTTGCATAAGATGTAGGGAAGATGTCACAGACTTTACTGAGAAAGGAGGCAGTTTCGAAGCACTACGCTCTCGCGTTTAGATAAAGGGCGTCCCAGCAACTTTATTTCTGAAAAAAGCGATTTAAAATTAACTTTTGCATAAAAGATCGTCCTTTCTAGTCTAATTCGAGATATTTCAGAAATTCACTGCGATTTAATACTTTGAATAGTGGGCGTTTGTAAAACAATGGAATATTTTAGTTTTAGTGAAACTAGACAGGCTAGATCGAGGAGGGGGAAAAGGAGAGAATGAAGTATGATACGTTTGAAATTCTTTAAGGGAAGGATAGAGAATAACAGAAACACAGGAAAACATGGGAAAATAAAGCAGGAGTCCAAAATAAGTTAAGGCAATTATAACTGCGATAGAAAAAGGCAAGGAATAGGTAGACAAAAAATATACCACGCGGATGTAACTGGCCTAACAGAAAACCATGGGAAAAAGCTTTTTAAAAAGAGAACTGGAAAAATGAAAATTGGAAGAAATACGTGACAACGGTGCTTTAATAAAGAACCTTTTTGCAACAAAAGAAGGTGTTCAATGAGCCCTTGTCTCTGCGGGCTGTTTGCTTGTTCCTTTATTTGTTTTTGCTTATTTATGTTTTCTTTAAGTATGTTGATGGAAAAAGGCCTTCGGCTAAACTCAGAGAAATAGGTAGGGGTGGTTCACGAGAAACGCTTACGGAAGGGAAATCGTACCTAGTTGTGTACAGAGTAGGTCAAAATTAGGGCGCGCCACCTTCCAAATCACAGCTGATTGCAGGTTCTCGTGGAAAGCCGAGAAGCCAGCAGCTTACAGGAATCGAACTCACCTTTATTATGCCTCCTCCTGTATATAAAGCTTACAACGATCATACACACACTACAATAAAATACACAGGGGACAAATATAGCTCGATTGTTTGAAATTGGCAACACATAATACAACAACAAAAATTACATCCAAATGGTGATAATTATAGTTTAATACAAGGATAGTTGGAACGTTCGAACAAGAAAAGCTCGCCGCACCTGGCCTGCGGCATTTATTTACTAACCACACAGAACTTACAGAAATTAATTAAACTTTAACCTTAACGAATAATGAAACGCTGGGCAACTGAAGGTTGCCTCACTTTTAATATAACTGTTCTTTTTCTTAGTTATTAACGAAATACTGATAAACAGAGAAAACAATCACTTTAAAGTACATTGGCAAGTTTTACCTTATGTTTTTCTTCGGTACGGTACGTAGAGAGAGGCACAATTGGGATGTACTTAGGTTCTTCGGGAAGCAGGCAAAACTCGCAGGCACGCCGCTGAAGACTGGATCACGATGAAGACAACGTTACGGCCAGGACGTGCTTTGACAAGAAAATAAAGGCAGGAGCTACAGGAGCCAAAATCTCTGCTACTGTACGCGATTATCACTTGCAACGGCTCAAAAGAGACTGTCACAGGGTTGAAGGCTGTTAATCCGACACAAGTCGAGAGAACAATTTCACTGAATTGTTTTTACAAAAAGCTGGCACTCTGCTAATATTTTTAATCCGACACCAGTCGAAGATTCCTTTGCTTAAGCAAAAAACCGACACGATATATTCATTTAGCAAAAGAGCTGCCAACAACTCCGTTTCCAAAAACCACGTGCGTTCACTCCCAGAAGCCACCGCTCACTGCCATTCCCATCCCCCTGCAAAACTCACCCAAACGTAATTGTTGTAGAACAAAATTCTTATACGCGGGACTTCCGGCTATTCCGCAAACGAAGAATTCTAAGAACTGTTTTCGATCGGCATATCCAGACTAACCAAGTACGACAAGCGGAACAATGGGAACTTGCAGAGGCTTTGAAAAAGTGACCTCCCATAACTGAATCTTTAAAAATAATAAAATAGTAATTGACTTAAAAACGGCAAATAAAATAGAATTTTAATTCATATGAAGCGGTAAAACTTAACGAACATAACAAGTACTTTAATCTTCTATTCTTGTCGTCTATCGCTGTTCTTCTTACCTGATATCTACCCTTAACATGATTAATATCGTGATAACATGCCCTTAATTGTTTATTTTCATATAAAGTTTACATGATATTTAACATTTGGATGTCACCATCCAGTTTTTTTTCGGTATATCTTCCAAACTTGTTTACTTGTATCTTTATATTTTCCTCTCTTTTCTTTGTAGGTTTCTGTAAAAATGTACATCGATGATATCTTTCTTTATCTATCGCCGCTGCATATTCTGCTTTGAAGCAATTATTTATTTTTCATTTTGTTTTCTTGTCAATGACATTCTTTGCTCCTATAACATATTTTCTTTTAGAATAGTCCATTGTTCTTTATGTGTGTTACTGTCTTGGGTTATTAGTTTTTGCTAATCTGCTATTCATTATTGTTCTGAATTTGTTGTAATATTCTTCTTGTATTAACCTCCCATCCAGCTATTCGCCCTTTAGTGGGCATTTTCGAGTTGGATAATCTTTATTTTAATTTTGTTTTAAGTAGATGGTGATCTGAGTTACCTTCTGCTCCTCTATATCTTCTTACGCCCAATTTATAAACAATAGGGAAGGTGCACTGTTAAACCTGGAAGCAATAAATAGCAAATGTTAGAAATTATATAAAATACTAAGTAGTACGGGTGTACATCCATACAAGAAATGATAGGAAGCAAGCCAATGAGCATATATCTGCAGAAAATCCTAAAGGTACATCGACAGAAAAACGAGCACGAGAGAAGACACCGAAGAAATCATACGCGAAGAAGTGGGAGAAACCATTTATACTAAAATAAAGGAGAATCGGTGTAATACAGCGAACACGTAATGGATAGGGGAATATAAAATGAAAGCCCGACGCAATCAGAAAATCTCATAACCAAACGGTGAAGAATTGGCCGAAAAGTAAGAAAAATATATCAACTTGCAGAAGCTACTGTAAATAATAAATTTGAATTAGTCGTTTCGGCAGATTTATAATAGCGTTAGATTTTCCGGTTTCTACCAAATTTATATGCCTCCTTTGTAAATATTTCTACGGAGCAATTAATTAAAACGAGTATAAAAAAATTGCATATAATCAGAGATCTCGGTCAGAGACAATCCGAGTAGGTTGGAGAAGTCAATGCCCACCCATCCACCCACCCGGATAAAGCATTACACTATATATTAAATACCATAAAAAAGGCAGCCATAATTTAATGTGATATTTTCGCTATCAGACTAATCAAACTTTGTATCAATAATATAGCTCTTCTATTCATTACTAAACCTACACTTAAATGAAAATGAATATCCACCTATTTCAACACTGTGTCTATTCTCTTAGATTGTTGAATTAAAACGCCTTTTGAAAGCGGTTAAATGTGCAATAGTATTGCCGGTTGATAATGCTCAAGTTAGCATTTATTTTCTAGAATATCATTAATAAACGGTATAAACAGGAATGTACCTAATGAAAACAGGGCATTCGACTTATTAGTTATAGATACTGCTGTGTTACCGCACTATTAATTAATTAAATAAAATAAATACTAAATGATATTTATAAGGTTGATTGGGGCAAAATAAAATAAAGTGATTGGTTAAACCTACACGTTCGGCGCCATAAAACAATATCGAATTCTTAATCAAGATATCCTCCTTTAGATGAATATCAACAATAAACATATTCATAAATTGTTTAACCAACAAGAAATCAAATAAAATTGCGCTAACCTTTTTTGCAGGTCTCAGGGTCACTGTTATAATTGATCGAACTGTGAAAACTCGTGTAGGTAGTAACAAAGCAAGTACACACACAAAGAAAAACATAAGGAAAATCAAGAAAATTATCACGTAGAAATTAGTTAGCAAAAATTCATTTGAAAATTATTAGTGCTTTCCCTTAAATGACACAAAACAATATTCAAGTTCGTAATCCACTATAAACATAATAAAACACCAATCATTATTTTATTTATTTTTCCAAATGTTTATTTTTGTTCTTTATAAGAAATACCCACCTTATTTATCTGATCGCAACATTGGTGTACTCCACTCCTGCCTTGAATTTTTAAATCAGCCAGCTTTGGCGCGATCAGTCCTTTAGCTCGTGATGAAATCCACGAGCGAAAGCAGTAAACAAGTTGTCCTGCAATAATTTGGTTTAACAGGGGTTTGTTGAACCAAATTATTGCAGTTAATTGTTGTTTATTGTATCCAAATCTCGGCCACACGTAAGTAAATTCAGCTCTTAATACTTCTTTCCAATCAGGATACTCCATTAATTGTTTATAAAACTGAATAATTTCCTGTACATAACCTCCAAGGTGTTTCAAGGTAAAACTCCTTATTTGAATTTCTTCTTTTAATATCTTTTATTTCCTTGTTTTGAAGCACTTCCTTTTATTTATTTATCTATATTTAATTATTTTTAATTATTTCTTGTAGATTCTAAGTTTTCTACAAGTGACATTGACGTTTGTGTTAACTTGTCAAAATAAATTATCAACCAGCTTTAAACAATTGCATTTCGATAGAACAAATTGAAGAACCGACGTCAACTTCCTATTTCTCCATACAATTGGATTTTTTCTAAAATTTTCACTAATTCTCGACTGTAAGTACGATGAAAACACATTAAATGTGAAAATAAACATTAACACATTTATTTTAATTAAAAAACACTAAATTATAAACACTAAATACACACTTAGCGGAGCTGCAAAAACAGCATGCTTTCGGCTGGGTTTGGTGGTCTAAGTGCAACTAATTTATTTTTCAAGACTAAATGCATCGTTTTTAGCGTGTTACCTAGCAACCCAATACATGCTACCAAATTTTATGGTGCCTCCAAGGGCCTCAACCAATGGGAACAAAGCATTAAAATTGACTAAATTAATTACGAATATCTATAAAATACACTAACATTCTTATCACTAATATTACAACAAAAAAGAAATTACCATTGTGTTCCTTACAAAATTGCAAACATTTCGATACCTTATTCGGTATATTTTTGATAATGCATTAGAATTTTGACAAATAACTTTAGATAAAATTATAAATAAATTACAAAAAACATCTCCAATGTTAAATAAATTCAACACAAACCTTCCACACATACATAAGGGCATTACTTCAAACATATTTTTCTCATAAAAAAAGTATTAAATTCTCAAATTTACATTGAAAGGTATCCTCTATGCCTTTCTGAAGAGTGATATAAACCATAACAACCAGCTTTGCTACCTAGGAATCAAGTTAGATAGCATTCGATGCCAAAACCAATAATCGGAACTACGAATTTACATCGCATGTGATTTATACATGGTTAAACAACTTATTTTCCTTATAGGGTAGCTTAATATAGCTTTATTAGATCTACCAATAGCTTAAAGATATCTAAATTAGAGCATGTTGTAACACAGCAATATGCAGCTAATGTTAATAATGATGTAATGGTAAAGAAAAATCAAACAACTATAAATTACGTTCGATTAGGAGTCCCTGAATTTTCGTGGCATTTGGTGGTAATCCGAGACAAATAAATCGGGAATTTAATTTAAACCAATTAGCAATCGAATTTGTATGATTAATGTACAAATTAACCAAAATTATCAAACACGATGCAACACTATTAGATGATATAGAAAAGTGCATTTCTCCGAATTACTTTTATTATTGCCATGTTAGAGTCTGGAGTCAAAACGAATCTTCAAATCCCCACATAAATCGCGGGTGTTTCTAGGAATTTTGATGCACATACACCATAAAGCTCAATTTCATGAAGAAACGAGAAGGCGACGCGACCTGGCGAACCAGTTGGGGTAATCTAATGCGGGTAAAATAAAATTGTTAGGTAAAATTTATATCGGGAGTCTAGTAAGGAACCGGCATATGAGTGTGCGGTTCCCAAGCCGAGCTCGACTCATTATATTAAATTTATCTTTGCTACCTAGATGGAATCTGACCGGAATAAACAAGCAGGGTGACCACACCAGATTGTCTGCTCGAGAGAAGACCCCGTCGCGACAAATAAAGTGATTTGTCCTTTTTAGATGGAAAAATTTCATTTAAAGTATAACATACCGGGAAGCGGCGCTCGGGTCCGGCAAAATTAAAGTTGTTGTGAAAGGGGAAATCCGAAACAAGAATTTAATTGAAACTTTGAAAAAGGAACATGTTAATAAAGCGATATGTGTTGTTGTATAAGCGACAATGACCCGCACAACCTACTTGACGAGATTAAATTCTTGGAGCGTTTTACAGAACTAATAATTTCAACCTTGACAAAGAAAACCTCATCTCACATACAGGTTATGCGGCGGCACAAAAAGCGCCGTGTGGTTCAGGATCTTAAAACGAGCAACTATTTGTCATCGTAATGAACATACCAGCCACTGCATTGTCGTTTTTATACTAATTTCGAAGTATACGTTTATGGTTATGGAGCTTTATGAAGACAAATAATGCCTGCAAATTTGTTACTCCTTTTTAGCACTCTGTATGGTTGTCAAGAAAAAGAGAAATCATTGGCGGTTTTCTCGTTCTCTTTACCTACCACAAATATTACCCATCAGTATTTCTCATTGTGAATTACGAGTCTGCAACAATACCGCAAGTTAAGAGCATAAACTACATTTAAGTTCACGTTATTACGGCATACACGAGTTGGGTTTTTATTACCAGATTTCTACCACTAAAATACTATTGCTATATGCGAATTGAAATCCAGAAACTGTTAAAGATATTATATTTTATTACACCCAATGTACCGAAAATGAAGAAAAAATTGCAATTGTCCAGATACAGCTGTAGAGAAATAATAACGCTTAAACTGTGTAGAAGAATATTTAAACTCGACAAGAAAAAATTTAATGCTTTTGCGATTTACACCAGCAACTTGGAGAATTACAAAAATATACTGCATATTCCATTACCATAATGATACTATAGATGCATGAAAGTTCAAGACTGTACAGATTTATTTATATGGCATGATATATGGAAAAAATATTTTAGACAAATCAAATGTGTTTAAGTCGAAGAAATCTTAAATGTGTAGGGTAATTCCGGGATAGATGGCCATAAGGAAGAGATGGCCATAGTTAAAAATTTCTAGAACCAAGTTTAGATGGCAGTAGTTGTGCTTTCTAAGCTGTACGTTATGTTTGTTGCTGCGGCGTGCACCAAAACATTAAGAAAGGTAGGAAAAATGTGTTACTTATTTATTGCATAGTGAAAACTTTTAACAGCAGTTTGCTTATCTAACCGGTTTATATTTTGTGTGACTTTTTTTCAATATTCTTGTTACAAATGGTGTTTGGGACATCTCGCAGACACTCTAACCTCAAACTGCGATTACACAGCATAGTTTGTGTTTCGCCCTTGGGTGGGTCATCTCTCCCGGAAGATCGGGAAAGATGGCCATACATCTAAACGTGTTTTTAAACCAATTTTCTGTTTTATGTGAAAGTAAAGCAGAAACGCCTTTTTGTCCAGACACCCTACACATACAAAAGAATGTTAGTGGGGAGCCGTGGGATTTGGCAAGAACAAGACTTAGTGTATGCGAATAATGCCGTTCCAAGTGAGGGTTCATCCGTTAGACACGCGTCCATCAATTTAATATTCATAAGAAAACTTTAGAGCGAAGATTCAAGTCAGGAAACCATGAGGAGCATGAGTCCTAGTAATCATTTTGGTAAAGCCAACGAGGAAAGACTAGTGCGCCATATACTGAGAATGCAAAAGCGAGGATTTCCATTAACTAGGAGCGATTTGAGATCAATCGCTTACCACTTTGCTGTACAACTTAACATTAAGCATCGTTTTAACACTGATACTGAGAAGGCTGGTTATGACTGGCTGAGTTTATTTCTTTCTAGACATCCCCAAATAAACATACGGAAGTCTGAACCGTGAACAACTAGATCAATACTTCAATTTACTTCAGGAGATAATGGAGGAGCACGAACTGTTTCATAAACCAGGTAGTATTTATAACATCGATGAAACGGGGTTGCAGTTAAACAATCGCCCTAATGAAGTATTAGCAGCTGAAGGATCTAAAGCTGTGTCTACCATCACTTCGACAGAAAAAGGCGAAACAATTACTCTAATAGCCTGCTGCAGAGGGCAGTTTTCTTCCCCCCGCTGTTATAATGAAAGGGAAAAATAAGAAGAAGAAGTGGGAAGATGGACTTCCCCCAGGATCTGTCCTCTACATGTCGGAGGAATCTGCCTACGTAAATACAACACTCTTCCTAAAATGGTGGCGTGAACATCTTATCCCAAGGAAACCAATGGGGAAAGTATTGATGGTACTCGATGGACATTCGTCTCACGTAAATTCTGTAGAAATGAATTTGCCGATTCCAACGACATAGTGCTGTTTTGTTTGCCAAGTCACACGACATATTTCCTACAGCCCTTAGATAGGAGGTTTTTTTTAATTCTTAAAGGCACATTATTACGAGGCCTGTCGCGTTTAGCTAAAAAACCATCCTGGCAGGTGCTTGACGAGATTACAGTTTGGCGAATTAGTGAGTGCCTGTTGGGAAAAGCTGCAACAGGCCAGAATGCAGTCTCTGGTTTTAGGGCTATAGGAATAATGCCATTAGACGGCGAAATAGTACCAGATTATGGATCTTCTCCCGTCGAAGTTGTTGTACGGTCCAATAACGACCGCTCTTCACAACCACCAGTTGATCAACGACCTGAAACGAGTGTTCAAATTGAACTACAAACAGGTACATCTAGGGAGGAACAACAAGAAAGAACGGGAAGAAACACCTTCCAAAATCCTTATTAGCTACCACCCATCCCATCTGATAAAGTACGTGCTGTGAGAAAGCGGGCGAAACAACTGACAACGATTCTTATGTCACTAGATAGACAGAATCAGTGTAAAGAACGATTGCGGAAGCGATAGGAAACGCGGCTAACGGCTCAAAAAAAGAAGAGAAGGAAGAAGGAGCTTGCTCCTTCTTCAAGCAGTGAAAAAGAAATAGAATTGGAGAGTGACGATTCTGTAAGTGATCCGTTCAATGAAAATGAGTGCGTGGGTTGTGGAGAAAACTATAGCCAAACAAAGCAGAAAGTAGACTGGATAAAATGTGTAAAATGCGGATTTTGGTTACATGAATCCCGTACGTCATATAATAACTACTGTCGAACGTGTGGGAGGCTTACTGACAAAGGAAAAGGGAGGAAAAGATAAAGAGAACGAACTGTAAGCCTATGGCCATCTCTCCCGACCAGTTCGGGAGAGATGGCGATAGGTACGTTTATATATATATATATATATATTGCCATGATTTTTATATTAAAATTAATGTAATTATTATTAACTATTTGTTAAATGTCTTTATCATGCTTTAAACTACACTAAAATACCTTCGGAAGGACTGTTATATATTAAAAAGGATATTTATTGGTACAAAAATCCATATTTTAACCTGAAATATAGTCTAGATAGATTAATAATGTCATAATTTATAACAATTAATGTAAAATTATAGTTAAAACTGTATTTATAAACCTGTTATATGTAAAAACTGTTATCGATACTTCGTACGTTGCTTCGTAATGTGGAATATGAACTCAAAGTGAAGTTATACAGTGTATGGCCTTTTGAAATCCTGTTGTGTGACTAAATACTCGTTGTAGACGATGATGTGGGTCTTTTTGGACAGTACCAGAGCCCTAAAACTCAAAAATTACAGTTATATTAAGTTTATCGATAAAAAGTATATATATTTTTGATTTAAAAGGTTTTATGTTAGCCAAATTAGTTTAATATTATATCTAGGAAGGTATTTAGCAGGTTTCCTTATTGAATTGTGTTGTTTATTTGACTATAATTGTGTTAGTTAACAATTTTCGAAAATTATAGGTTAGATTTGGAATTTCATGGATTATGTTGTGTATATTTGTTCTGTAGACTGTAAATGTATCAGAAAAGTGTTGTTACAATCTTAGGATTGTGTTCTAGTTAATTTTATGGTGTTTTTAAGTTAATTTAGAATATTTTAACAATAATAAAAAGTGTAAAATTTTTCATTTCAAATTTGGGATTGTCGCATATCAAAATTTGTTAAAAAATTCATAGATTATGAATATGAAATTAATTTTTTAAAATATTTATTCATAAGGTTAATATTAATTATTTAAATTTTATTATTAGAATTTCTAGAATGTTCCATGAATTTTGTTTTAAATCCAGCATTCTCATTGGTTGATGTTAGCTTTCATCTTGCATTTTTGTTAAAAAAATTGAATCAGTTCTTAATTAGCCATCGAACAAAGCGCACGTTAAATCAATTTGTGCTCATTTTAATTTTCTTGTATAAAATTTAAAAGTAGGCGTGGCCTTTGTAAAATTAAAAGTTGAGGTTAAGTAACATTTGTTTACAAAAACTCATATAATTAGTAAAAAGTTAATTGTGACCAGAATTTGGGTTTTAATATAACTATTGTGTTTAATAATAATAAAAGAAGTTACCTTAATTAATTTAATCGAAGTGTGTTTCTTTTATGGAGTTTTACCGGAAAGAAAAAGGGAATAAAAATAAAATTATTTATTAACTTACAAGAACTTATAATTCAATCGTATTAAAAAGAACTAGAATTTCCTTACCTTAATAAGCTGGAACATTTAAATGAAACAATTATAGTGCTTCAGTGATTTCATTTCACAAACTATCGAATTTGCAATCTTAATGCCGTCATAGTTAAATTCAAATGGATCCTGTATAGACAACGAGACCTTCAAGCAGAATAAATGCAGCTGTTGCAGAATTCGCAAGAAATGGTGTCTACGTTACAATCAAAGGGACTTGAAATTCAAGACAAGTTAAAATTTAATTCAGTATTTATAAAATTATGTATTATATTTGCTTCATAATTAACTATCTAATTGGTGGAGCCACGAATCGTTACCTTGAGATTACAGGAGTCTATATAGATGCTAGTATATTTATCTCATGTTTATTTAATTTGAGTAAAAACTCAAATTTGGCGCCCAACTAAAAGTTATATTATAAATAATTAATTTACTTTGCACATTTATGATTCTTAAAAATAATACATGGCAATATATATATATATATATATATATAAATTCAACTATGTTATTATTTTCTATAAGTGCACCGTACAAAAATATCTAGGCAAAATACATGCGTTTATGATATTAATCAATTTCCTGTTCCTCAAATTGAAAATGCGCCTAAAACAAGATATACACGGAAGGCGCGTTAATTTAACAAAAATTATATTTACTTTTTATTTTTATAATCCCAAATTAAATGATAAATTTGATAAATTGTGAAATAATTTACATAGTTGGCTAATAATACCAATAATACTAGCTACGCCAGCGCGCGAATTGCACAGGTATGAGGCGATAGTTAAAGACTCGTTTGGCAAACGTAACCTTGAGTACTACATTCATTTTTTTTTAAACACTTTAATTTCGTAAATCCAACAGCGTTATACCCATTGGCCATTTATGTTAAAAAAACAAACTTGATGCGCTCTTGTAATACATAAACAATTAACGTTGTTTTAACTTGTCTCCGCAATGATGGTCCGAAACACATCCAAATATAGTTCCTTAGAAGAAAAATCACTATAATTTTATTGATCCGCAAGAAATTAACTTGTATATTATAAAGTATTATAACGTATAGTAAATGTAACCGTAACGCTGGCCAAGAATAATTTATATTTTGGAGCTTATGTTTTGCGCTTTTTCCATCATTTTCACTGCGCTGAAGCTTCAGCATACATGTATTATAGTGAATACAAAACAAGATAAAAGAATAATGGAGTAGTTCTAACGGAGGTATTGTAAAACCATTAACTATTGTGGCGTAGCCCACGGGTTCCGATAGTATAGTTTAATCGACAGCAATGTAACTAAACGCGAGTGCAAACAAAGATCAACTCTTACACGTAGAGGGTATAGTACAAAATGGATGATAATTCATAATTTATTGTTAAATTTAGTTCAGATCCAATTGTACATCTAACCATATGATGCAAATGTTGCTATATAACTTTAAAATAGTGTCACTAAGAGAACCGCGACGCTTAACGATAAGGCTTAGTAGATTCATGGATGTTTGTACTTTACACGTAAAGTTGAGTCTGATATAAATGGCTTTGAATAAGAGTTTATCAGTGTAGTAATTGGCTAGCCAGGAATGTTGTGATATATATTTGTTAGTAAATGTTGCCTGTAAATTGCTATATACAGCAAGAACGATAACTTTGCTCAAATTTTGCCGTTAACGATTGGGGTCGATCAACGTTTGGTGTTTGGAACTAAATTCTCCTTTTCACTCTTTTATGATCATGTCTGGCAATAAAAAGAGTGTAGTGTTGAGATGTGTATATACCCTCATTATGAGAATGGTTATTGTCACTGTGGGATGAAGGCGAAGCAGAGAAAATTTAAAAATCTCGTTTGCTTGACATTCTTAGAAATCAAAAGAAATATGTTTATGCCCTAGTATTCAGTGATGTTATTGACATTTTAAGCATCTACCTTTTAGGTATGTGGTGTTCATTAAAAATAGCACAAAGTATTCAGATTTTACATGAAACATTTATAATTTTTTGAACTTTCAAGCTACCCTTACGTTTTTATTACAGCTGTAACATAAATTGATTTTGTTCTGTCATATCATTTATTTTAAAATCGTGTCTACTTATATTAATAAGCATATTTTCAGCAGTTTGCGCACATTTATGAAATTATCTAAACTAAGTGTCTTATACTAAGAAGGAAAGCTCATGCAGAAGCCCCATAATAGTAAGCTCACAATTAAGTTAACTCAGGTTGAAATTAGGGAACAGTATTTTAAGTTTAGGATTAAATCAGGAAGGTACCTGAAACTTGTTCTTGTAGTGACTTGCAGTATATTCATAGCCAAGCAATTGGATGCGACTGTAGTGGAACATTAAATAACCTACATTAGAATTATGTAAATTTATGCATACCTGTTAAAAATAGAATTGTGGAAGCTCAAGTGTTGGGTGCAGAGAGAAGGTTTTTCAAAATAATGGACAACCTTTGTACATGCATTACTGTGTTATGAATTATAAATATTTTCTAAATATTTTTATTTCGTGAAAATAGAAAGAAATGATAGACGTAACAGTATGTATTTTTTAGCGTAGTTTTAACTTTCAGGATATATAATAGGGTTTTCCACCATTGCATAAGACATTCGCATTCACCTTCTTAAACAAACCCCTTCGAATAACCACCTAGGTGTTGTGGTGACTTCTGGAGGTAGAATTTGGGATTTGACTTGAATTGTAGCTAATTGTTTTATTAACTGAGCCACGCGTCTCTTTCTGCTAGTATTACTCTTTTAAATTAAATATTACAAAAGATATTTAAAGTAGGGAAGTTATTTTAGAGACATTCTGTATGTTCGGTTATTTTCCCGTTCAAGATTTAAGTGCATGTAGCAAAATTTTGCTGCACCTGCAATGTTAATGGTAAGCTGTTAAGTTAATTGCTTCGTTTAAGTAAATTCACTACCTAAGGGTCGTAAAATAAGATTTGATTTTTTAAAAATAGAGTATGCTACTTTATAATATCTTTATTTGTTGATTGTGCAATACCTAATAGAATGCTGATCCGGTTGAGAATTATCTCAACATCTTCGATTTATTGATGGTTGGGTGGTATTTTATGTTTTAAAGTTTAAGGTTGTGGAAGTTATTATTGTTATCATTTATAAAATAATATTGTTGAGCTTTAAGTGCTAGAGATAACAACAGATACATTGTTATTAGACAAAAAAAAGTTTTATACTACAGGAAGTTTACAAAAAAAACCCACTACAAAAAAGTTGTAATCGACATATGTCCAAGTGTTTCAGAGATAGGGGCATGTTGTACAGGGTCCGGCAAGGAGATATGGTGTTTTTAAAAAGACTGTCACGCGCGCTTGGGTGGATCGAATATTTTCGAAATAGTTGATACCTACTCGTCGACAGATGCCATTTGTGTGTTTGTTTACAACACCTGCATTGAAACGGGTCGTTCTATGGTGTTCACACAGCGACGATTTCGAAACCATTTTAATGTTGGTCGTTATGATCGTGTTCGAAAACGGGGTACCATAATGAAGTGGGCTTCAAAGAACAGGATCTGTTAGACCGGAGACAGTACGGGGAGGTGATCGAACTGTATGAATTCAGGAAAACATTGAAAGAGTGTGATAAGCGGTGGAAGTCAGCGCTCTTTGTTCGGCGGTACATCACGCACGCGCTCTTCGGATGTCAGACTGGTCAGTTCGCAGAATCTTACACTTGAACCTTCATTTCCATCCGTATAAGATTATGATTGCTCAAGAACTGCGGCAAAACGACTTCGTGAGACATCACAAGTTCGCAGAAGCGATGTTGGTATTGCTGACAGACGATATCGTTTTGATGACGAGTGACGAGGTCCACTTTCATTTATCAGGGATGGTAAACAAACAGAATTTTCGGTACTGGGCACCCACAAATCCGCAACAACTGCATCAAAAACCTCTGCACTACGAGAGAGTAACTGTGTGGCGTATCTCGAATCTGCGTTATTGGACCTTATTTTTTTCGTAATAACTGATGAAGGTAATTATACACATAGTTTTTACTTTTCCGCTGCACCAATTTGGGAACATATTGATTTAATGAAAAATTTGCCTTTTGTAAAAGATTACACAGCGACTGTTAACATAGATCGATACCTTTTCATGTTGCGTTATTATTTCCTGTCAGAAGTAAGAACACGACGTATCAACCTTAGCACATTTTGGTTTCAGCAACACAGTATGGCGACTTGCCATACATCAAGAGCAACAGTGGCTTATTTAAGACAACATTTCCTAGGACGCCTGATTTCATTGGGTGGGGATATGGAGTGGCCTCCTCGGTCACCGAACCTGTCACCTTGGGACTACTTTTTATGGGGCTACCTAAAAATTCAAGTTTACATAAACAAACCACGTACTCTTGAAACACTTTCTGTAAACATAACGCGAGATATTTAAATATGCCATGCTTGGAAGGAGTATGGACAATTTCACCACCCGTCGACAAGAAAGCCTCGACAAAAAAGGACGCCACCTAACTGATGTGATTTTTCGCAGTTGATTATTTGTTTCTTATGTTGCGTTATGTATTCTCAAATGGCAATGTACCAGTAATGTATGACAACAATAAATTTTGAAATTGGTTCGAAAATAAATGTGCGACAATCTTTTCAAAAACACCATACCTCCTTGCCGGACCCTGTATTTTAATCAATAAATTGCATTATTGTGCAAAACGGAACAGTAAAGACACTAACAAGTAAATAAATGTAATATTGTGTACTGCGAAAGATTTCAAGTAGTGTTCTATATTTTCACCTTCCTTTTGCACCCAGCCTTGTCATTGTCGCAGGAAAAGCTTTTGTCTTTTCAAATATTCCTAGAGTGCGACAGGTATTTTGAATATGCTTAAATATAAAAGCTTAGTGGGTTAAAATACAAAGTCGCCTGTATCTTCGAGACAGTTAGTTTGCGGACATATGTTGACTAAGAATTTTGTTTTACTCAGTTCTACTTTTTAAACATCCTGTATAACTACATATCTGTACAAAAAAGAGATTGCTGCAATACTACACGTGTTTTACAACGAGAATTTTGTTTATGTCGATAAGCTTTCTAATAACGCTTATCAAATTATTTATCCGACCATCTGTCTGTATATAACTCGCGTATGTTTCATTAAACTTTAATAGAATTCGCTATTATATAAAGTAGTTTCATAAGTTCACATGAATAATTATTTGATGTAAGATACTGATGCATGTGTTGAATTTTATCCTTAGTTTATCAGGACAAAGTTGAAGATTGTTGAGTTAGCGATTATCAAGTTAGTTCAACGAATTTGATATTAGATAATTTTCGCTAGAAACGTTTCACACCGATTTTATTATATCACGATACCATAAACGAAATCTACTTTATATTATTCTAATGTAGACGCCTTTGAGGTTTGCAACTACAGAAAATTCATTTTCCTCCGGTAACTGCCATGATTTATGTTCCGTTCGATGCTCTCCAGAGAACATCGATGTTCAGATAAACGTTTTCAGACCATTTTTCACAGCACATACTCTATTGCAGTTGTTGCACTTTATAGCATTGGACTAGAAGTGCTTGTACTTTGTAGTGGTAGTTAATATTTTATGTATTTTAAGATATATGATTAGCGTTGTAACTGCTGATATTATATTTTATGTTCTGGTGTAGAACGTACATAACCTTCTTTACAGAAATCGATTCTCCACTAGTTATACAAGAAGGTGTACTATTCTTTCCGTAAAAGCATATGTTCTGAGTTTAGAAAAAATTAGTTGTTTCCTAAATGGAACAGCAAATCAGGTTCAAATATCAGAATAAAAACGACAGTTGGATATTTTTTTTAAATATTATCTGACTGTATTGGTTTTCATATAAGTAATTGCAGAGGCCTTTTACAAGTTAACTTTAACATTCGATTGAAAGAAATATTTAGTGCCTTGTTATCCAAAACACTTCTATGTTAGGGATCATGATGAAATTTTATGGTTTAAAATATACAGAATAAAAATTCTTTCGCAATAAGATTTTTACCTTCATTGCTTTGAATGTCTATATGAAGATGGTTCTAGAAATAAAGTCGGAAAACAATGTTGCCAACTTATTTTTAGTTTTGTTTCATTTTATCGGTATTCACGCAAAGACGATAAACTGCACAATTAAAAGAAAAACGGGGATGTAAATATACAAGGTTTGGTCATTTAACTCCCAGACGGGCATAACGAAAAGGAATACAATTTAAGTAATACGAACAATATCCATTCATTCAAAGTAATCTTCATGTACTTTAATACACTCACTATACTGCTTTAAAAGTTTTTGAAAACAGTCTGCGGAAGCATCCGAAGAAACTGCTTTCAATTCGGCAGTTATATGTGTCTTAATATTTTCTACGTATTGAAATCGTTTACATTTAGGAAAGAGAAAAAAGTTTACAAAATCAGGTGAATAGTGTAGGTGATTGATCTCAAAAATGCCGTGTTTCATGATAAATGACTTCATAATAGTCTTCTCGTCAATGCAGCGTAGAAAGTTTTATATATTCTAAGTCCTTCGGGAATAAATTGTTTATGAGGCACACCATTTTTATCGAAAAACGTAGTCTGCATGGTTTTGATTCCGGATTTTTTTAAACGCAACTTCTTGAGTTTTGGTGATGATTTGTCAATCGCCTGCATGATCTCAGGTTTCGTCTCCAGATTGTACTGAAATACCCGTGTCTCATCACCACTGACAATGCAGTTAAGAAACTTGCAGTCTGAAGCAAGTCTGCGTACAATGCAACTTTTTTCTGTTTTTGCTCATTTGTATTAAAGAAGGTAAATAGGAAAGAGGCGACAACTTAGCTTTTTTGTGACAATCCAGGGGGCGCTTTGGTGCATTAGAGATGAGAAAGTGCCCAATGCCCGCGAAATTTAAAATACAAAAAATTGCAATAAAAATAGAAATTTATTTAACGACATAATTGGTTAAGAAATATTTTTACAACCAGAAGTAACAATGGTACTTAGTGAGTTTATTTGAGTTTATTTTGTTCAAAGCTTCCTTCTTACAGAATGAACTACTACTTTTAACATTTAACATTGTATATTCTTTGCCATTTATATATTTATTGGCATTTTTTAACATAACTTTGAGTTTTAGGAAATAAAAGTCTCTAAATTTTAAATATTCCAATCAACCATCTTTAATAAACATGTTACACATTGCTAACTTTTAGACAAAGAACAACAAGCAGCGTTTAAAAGAATTATCGCAGACTTTAAATATAAACTATTCTAAACAGAACTGAAAACACTATTACTATACCACACAAATGTAGTTAAAAACTTATTTTTAATAAAACATAGTTTACACAAAGGCATGCATACCAACTGACTTGCTAGCATATCTTGATGCATTCTTTTTCATTTTCTTACTACTTACTTTCATACGAAAAGTTAAAAATCTTTTAATTATAATTAACCTTAAGTTATGGCATTTTAACAAATTCTGTCCACCTGACGCCAAAATCATTTTAGTTTTTATATTTTCATAAGATAAATGTTTACGTTTTTTAAATATTAATTCTAATTCTTCAAAAAAATTAAAAGTTTCAACATTATCTTTTTTATAACTCTTCAAATTTAAAAATTTCGTATATGAAAGAGAATTAATTTTTGAATGTTTAGAACCAGCAGTATATATACATTTTGTACAAGTTTTATGATTTTTTATGATGCTATGAATTATGTAACCAGAAATCACATACAAACTATTTTTTTCTGCAAAACCCAATGGTGCCATTTCCACTTTCGCATTTTCTGGGTTAGATAAATTTTGGATTTCAGCTGCAGACACTTTGTTTTTTATATGTTCTAATAAACCATCAAAATAATGTCGATCATCTTCATGGTAATTACTTCTTGGAATTTCTTTTATATATTGTGACACAGATATTAATTTCAAACATGTTTTCAACTGAAGAGCATTTGGGATGCTGTGAAGTGAACGAACTACAGAAAATAGATTTTCGACACATTCTTGGGTCAATCGTCCTCCAAGAATAAAATGGAAGTTTTCTTTGTCCAGCAGTAAACCCTGGATATCTAAAAGTGTTGTTGTTGATACTAAAATTCCTGTTTGTACCGGTTTCCAGAGATTTTTCTGTCCAATTTTCAAGTTCCTGGTTATATCAATTACTTCTTCCAACAAACTTATTGTTTTCAAATATTCATCCATATTTTTCTTGGATATTGCCAACTGTATACTTCTCGTCGTCATAATTTTATACCACTTATTATATATTTCCAAAAACCAGGCAGTTGTTAAATATTTTGGGTCCTTTATTTCAGCCAAAAGTTTCAATCCGCAACTCACATCATGACTTATCACATGCAATGCTTTGTCCACACGCATTTTGTCAAAATTGCTTTTCATTTCGATGTCTTCGAATTTCAGTTTAGGACACAGCTTCAATTCTTGTTGGCTGTCATATTCTACCATGTCAATAATATGTTGCCATTCCACAATATTATTTGGTAGATTATACTTTGAAATAACACTTTGCGGTAATTGTATTGTTTTATTGTTATATAGTGCTGTTCTTAAATTCTTTATGAGATGTGTGGCGTCCGCCATAACAAAAACGTCGTTTCCATTAAATTTTGCTCTATTAGCAACAGCCGTATTTCTTCCAGCAGAAATATTTAACAAATTCCAGATTCCTAAGTTACCAGCACCCATATCAGAGGTGATATTTATTATAGTTAGTCCTATATCGTTTGCTTTATTTATTATCGTTGTGATAACTTGGAGAACAGAATTTGGATCAAAAGATCTACCAGTGAAATGATAACACACAATTTGTTTCCAGCGAAACTGCAAGCCAGCTGAAAATCAATAAATTATACTTTAATATATAATTCATGTTGCAATTTTTACCAAGCATAAATACCAATCCTTCAGAGGCAATTGTTTTTTCTTTTTTATTAGTGGGTAAAGTGGTTTTACCAATCATAGACTTGGTTGAAGCGTCATATTGTTGCCCTGGAATAATTGCAACTTCATCCATAACTAATACGCAAATTTTTTGTTCTGGTGTAAATGTCTTGATTTTCAGTTGCAGAAAATGAAAAATATCTTCAATAATGCCAGGACTAAATTTGAGATTTTCTAGTCTCCTTTGCAATCTTCTCACAGATGGAAAAGGAAAACCTTCTGAAATAAGATGTTCATAACCATTTAATTGTACCACACGCAAATTTCATCTTCAGACTTTTTCGAATTGTTTCATTACTCCACTTCAACCGCGCTGATTGTTTAGCTTTATTTTTTCCCAAAGTAAGGACCTGGTCTTCCGAAAATAATGACCTTAACTGGTTGGATGTCACTATCTCAAGCTGTTTTTTAAATTTTAAATTTTCACGAACAACAGTAGCATGGCGCCTTTTCAAAGCAGAATATGCTACCTGAATTCTTCGCAATTTTCATTTATAGAGTTTTCGTTCTTCCATGCGTTTTTTACGATTATCGGAAGAAGTCTCACTGGTAAGTGTACTTTCACTGGAAAAACTTTGTTGGAGTTCTGTTGGAGTCAACGGTGATAAAGCTACTTTTCCTTGAATAGGACTTTCAAAATGATGAATCGTTTGCGGAACATGATGTCCTGAAGAAAAGTGCACATTTTTGAAGATTGTGGTGAATGCATTTTGCTTTAATTTTCTGACTGACGTTTCCCACATATTAGGAGCAAAGTGTTCTTCACAAACACGGCAATCCGTTGGAGGTTGCCAATTAGCAAATTGCTTCTGGATTTTACTTAACCATTTTGTTCTTAAAGCAGATACTCTGGGTAGTGATTTAAATATAACATTATTCCCATACACACTTAAACACCCAGGTATAGCACACTTACGTAGGTACCATCTAAAAAAAATATAACTATTTATTAAGTTTCAACTTTAGCTGCGACTTACTTTGAGCCCAAAATAGTATAGGTGAGGTCTGAATAGACCAAACTAAATAATTTTTAACGTCAGCTTCCACTATACAAATTAGAACAAATATATATTTACCGTTAATTAAGCGCTTGATGCGGTATTGGATTGAAATCAGAAGTAATTCTTCTATATATTAAACAATAGGGTAGCTTAAATAAATCTGAATTTCAGAAATGTCAAAATACTCAAACTTCAAAATTAGAGATGGGCGTATGTGACAAAACGTAGGCGACTTGATGTCGGAAAGTTGAAACCGACTTGTCGTCTCTTCCCTATTTACCCTCTTTATTCTAGACCACTGTGCCACGCCCGGCAGTGCAAACACAAAACACCATGGTTGACTACGATTAATAGAACCTTAGAGTCCTATATGGCTGGCTCATTCGCATTTACGCGAACTAAAAGTTTTTCGCTTGTCAGCGCCATCTCGGAACACTTATGATAACAAGCTGTCGAGCAGCTGAGATTACAGTTTCTCAACTTCCATTTTTAAACTGACAGCTTTCAAATTCTGAATTCTATTGCAGTTTTAGTAAAATTTGAAGTTATTTTCTTCCAGCTTTTTTACCGCACTTGATAAAGCCAATACTGACAAGTTACTGTAATACAAAAAGTGATCAGGTGAAGCCCAATAGATTAAAAGAAAAGCCTTTAAGTAGAAAAATATTAAAAATAAATAATTAAAACGGTCAAATTTCTTTACTCATTTATTATTGTCTATTTAATGAACGACGTTATTTAATTGGATAGGCAAGTGCTACTTACTCGTATTTTCGTTTGTGATACAATGCTCCTTAACTCCAAGTAAAATTTAAAATCTCCTGGTAAATGCCCTTCGATTTTATTGCATTAATTAAGGATGATAATTAATGATTGCTGTCAAGCGCCTTGTCATAATTATAACCTAAAAAATGGTAGCATAACAAGCAACATTAAAAATGTTTCATAAGAAATCAAGTGGTAATTGGTTTGCCGCTTGGCAGCGCCCCCATGGTCGATTGAGCTAGCCATATAGGACTGTAAGGTTCTATTAATCGTAGTCAGCCATGCAAAACACAATGATAACTCTCGGAATAACCGAAAGGTGGCGTAAGATGCGCTATTTACCTACAGTGACTTAAATAGACAGTGGCGACAATAGGGTGACCAACTTTTGATTGGTTGTCTAGATCACGTGGTACCGGTAGCCATGTTGTGGCTAAATTGAGGGTTTACATTTTCTGTTCTTATGAGTTTGTTATGCAGTTGTGATCTTGTGGTGTAATTGATTGGATTTTTCTTAAGAATAGTCGATTATATGTGTACAAATTAAGTTTTGTGCTTGAAAACTTTACAAGGACTATTGTTTGTGCGTTTGTTATTCCTTTTTTGTGGTGTAATTCTTCGGAAAAAAGTAATAAATAAAATAAATAAAAAGTTTAGGAACGAAATGCCGGGTTGCGCAGCAGTAAATTGCAGCAACTCTGCAAAAAAGGGTTTCTTAATGAAACGCTTTCCCAGAGACCCAGCAAGGAGAAGAGAATGGCTTATCAAAATTAGAAGAAATAATTGGAAACCGACTGATTATTCTTGTTTATGTGAGGTAGGTACAAGTTTTATGTACAGTTTATTTTTATAATAAATGTGAATATTTAGACCTATTTTGTGTGTCCTGTGCACATTTTAGATTACAAATTACTTCATCGCATACTTTTATTTTAGGTTCATTTTGCTCCTGAAGTTTGGGAGAAGACTCGGGAAGATGGCACTAGAAAGCTAAAAGCTAATGCTGTACCTTCAATTTTTTCATTTTCATTGCCAAAAAGCAAAAGAAAACCTCCAGCACAAAGAAACCTGTTGTCAAAGAAAACTAGGTTTTTATGCTGGGTGGCGTTACCACTCGCTGGAAACAGGTGGTGGCATATTATTTCACCAGCGACTCGGTTAATGGTGCAGTGTTCAAGAACATTATAGAGAGCATATTTAAAAACGCTGGTGAACTTAATTTAAACGTTTTAAGTGTTACGTCTGACATGGGACCTTGCAATCAGGCGCTGTGGAAAACTTGGGGTATAGGGGCCGGAAGATATTCACCAATAAACGGTAAAATAAGGCACCCGCTTAATCCAGATAAACATGTTCATGTTTTTGCTGATGTGCCACACTTATTTAAAAATATAAAATCCATGTTGGTATCCAATAAAATTATAAAAATACACAATCAAATTGTTGAAAAGTATAAATTACCAACAAATGAAATTTTATCCAGCCATGTATCTGAGGTGATAGCTCATCAGAAGGATCACTTTTTTAAGTTGTCACCAAAATTAACAGAAGAGGATCTGCTTCCTAGTCATTTTTCTAAAATGAAAGTGTCGACTTCGACAAATGTAATAAGCCATTCTGTAAGCAGCGCATTGAAGTTTTTAAGCGAAGAAGTGGAAAAACCTGCTTATTTAACTACAGCATGGTTTTTGGATCAGGTGGAAAAATGGTTCTTTTTAATGACCTCGAGGCATACATCTTGTGCTTTAAGTAAATTTAATCCGAAAGTTTATAACGAATCTGTTCAATTTTTACACGATTTTATGAATATCTTTACTTACTTAGAGGTCGGATGTAAAAAACTTTGGAAACCATTGCAAACAGGTGTTCTGATTTCTAAACAGTCCATGTTGGAACTGCATTCCTATTTGTTGAATGAGCGAAACTACCACTTTGTGTTAACAAGTCGCTTTTCCCAAGACTGTTTGGAAAATCATTTTAGCGTCATGAGGAGCAAGCAGATTGTTCCAAACGCCATACCAGTAAAAAACAATCTGAAATTAATCTGTGTGTCTCAGTATTTAAAAAATGCAAGTGCCAGCAGCTATGATGAAGATGATAGGGAATTTCTCTCGGGCTTGTTAGACACCATAAATAAAACACCACCATTATATGAAGAAGTGCAGCTACCCGGCGAAATTAGAAATCCTGTTTTTAATTTAAATTACAGTGAGCTAAACGCATTCTATAATATCTCTGGATATATACTACGGAGTATTGTAAAAACTTCAAAAACTTGTTCAACTTGTATAGATGCCGCAGGTTCCATAACTCCGATTTATAAACATTATACCAAGTTTAGTTTAATCAAGCGATTTAAAGAACATTCCCTTTTTTTACTACAGAGACTGCTTTTTATTTTTTTTTTTAGAGATGGAAAGCGTTTTCAAAAAATACTTTCCTATTATCTCAACACAAAATATCAACATCAAGGAATTTTATTTTAAGGCAATGTCATCTTTACAATTAGAACTACCTGATTGTCACAAACTTAAAAATAAGATTATTAAAAGATTTGTTATATTTAGGCTAAAAATTAATTCAAAAAAATGCAAAGGTGCTTCAAAAAAGCATGGCAGTAAGTCAGTGGCCGGTCATTCTTTATAATAACTTATAATTAAGTATAGTATTATTAAACTATTTCTGTTAGTTTGTTAACAATGAAATATATTGTTTAAATACAATATGTTGTTTGTTTGTAAGTTTCAATAATAAATCTCAATGTTATGATGTCATTTATTGATACGTAATTTGTAACGGCCTTCGTGCCAACTCTATGGGGTTGTCCAAAAAACGTTTTTTAATATTAATATTTCTGATTAAATGTTGTGAAAAAAATTGATCTGTTGGTGTCTCCATTATTCTTATGTAACTTTTAAAAGCAACATCTTTAAATATTATGCTTTAAATTTTTAAATATAACCGTTAATTATTAGGGGACATAAAACATCTATATCTGATTGTAAATTTTGTATAAAATGGCCTGTTTTCTGATTTAATTAATAAATTACCATTAGAACTCTTTACTAATATAATTCAAATTTGCCACAACATGGCGGCGGGGGCGTGGCCTTGTCCTATTGTCGCCACTGTCTGTTATCAAGTCACTGTATATTTACCAAGTAATGAATGAATACCAAACGTTCAAATTCGAATGCGGGAAAACCAGACAATCGTGTCAAATTTTTGTTAAGTAGCTTTTTTCGATTCTCCGGAACTCTCGCAGCACACCGGTTGGAAAATGCTGTTGTGGATGTTGGAGGACCAAACGTTGAGAAGCACTGTGATGCTCATGTGATGTTTAAACATTCATCGCGAGCACGCGCACAGTATTTGTATCTACCTTCTCTCTCGCACTGTTATTATCAACAGTGGAAGAGGTGTAAATGGACTCTAAAATTATGTACAATTTTCTAATTGATTTTACAATCAAATTCCTCTAATACCTGCCTAATAATGGCTACAATCAATCCAGACCTTCACCATAAGTTTCGAAGTGTTAAAAAGATATCCACAAGACAAGCGGGAGACGGAAATGAGGTGGAGGTGAGGTTATTTTTCAATAGCAGTTACAGATCCGGTATTTAAAGAGCTTTTTAGGTCGAGGTGCGTGAAGATGAGGAACAGTCGATGAAACTGCAAGAAATCATTGATTTACTTGTGGCCGCTGGGTATTTTCGGGCCAGAATTAAAGGATTATCTCCGTTCGATAAAATCGTTGGGGGGATGACCTGGTGCATTGAATCCTGCAACATCGATGTGGATGTTGACCTTCTCTTTCAAGAAAATTCAACTATAGGTCAAAAAATGTAAGACCATTTAAGGTATAAGCGAGAAAATGAACTTAGCTTTGTTAACTTTTAGAGCTTTAACGGAGAAGATTGTAGCTGTACTGCCTAAAATGAAGTGCCCCCATAGAATAGAACCACATCAAATTCAAGGGCTGGATTGTGTTCATATTTTTCCTGTTATACAAGTGAGCATTGGATTATATTGTTGTGGTCCCAATTATTTATTAATTTGTTCGTACGTGTTCAGTGGTTGGTGAAACGTTCCATGGAGTTCAGGCAAGAGATGTCTGCATTTGTTCGATCCTATGCTGTGAGCCAGTTCAATAAAGAGTTTCCTCTAAAAAGCAAACAAACAGATGCTCAGAAACAAGTTCTAGAAAATGTCAACACTGTAAGAGAGGCTTACAGGCCACGAAGGTACTATAAAAGAAAAAATGCACCCTTGGAAGATTTGCAGTCTAGGGTACAAATTACTTTACTAGAATATGGCCTGCGTGGTGAGGTCTTAAGCTCCACCAGCAGGTCCAGTGAGCCTGATTCGGTTGAACAACAACCCAACGAGGTAAAGTTGCCAAATAATTTTTTTGTGATTTTATTAGTGTTTTTGGTGAGTTCAGTAATTGCCTGTGCTTTTAGAATTATTTAATCGGTTATGTTTTATATTTTGTAGCTTGTGTTAACCTGCTTTATTAGTGAATGTTACGTTTTTAGCTTGATATTCAGAAATTATTAAACAACATGGCTGTTATGAAGGAGGTAAGATTTCATTTTACTTTTGCATTATTTACGTTGATTTGTAGTAATTGTTGAATTTATAAAAAAACTAATCCAAATACGGGACTGATTATGTAACTTTTGTAGGACACTGCAGAACAATTTGTACTAAATGAAGAAGAAAAGTTGGAACTCATGAAGCATTACGCTAGTCTTCAATCAGAAATGGAGGTGAGAATTATCTATTAGAATTGGATGAATGTATGCAAGACTCAGAAAAGTCATAAGATCCTTTTCTACTTTGTTTTTTTTAAATTATAGGATGGCGGAGTCAAATCAAGAGAAGAAAAAAAAGTATGGGCAATCGAACAGCAAAAGCAAATCTTAATAGAAAGATGTGATAAACTAGAAACAGAACTAAGTGCACTTGAAAACTCAATTGGCGAACATGAAGCAGCTGTGGAAGATATCAAAGTGAAAGAACAGGAAGTTGAGAAAGCTTTAAAACAATTAGCAGAAGATGAAAAAGAACACGCAGAGTATATAATTACAATAATTTATTAATTTAATCCTACTTTTTGAATGATTTTAGTAATTTAAAGGAAGTTGAAGAATTAGTCGTTTTGAATGACAGTTTAAAGGCTCAAGAATTGCAGTTTAGAGAGTATTGTAAGCAAGAATTAGGTAGATTAAAAAAATTGATTGAGTAAGTAATTAAATACTTGCGTGAATAGCGAATTTCTAAGCTTGTTTATAGTGAAGCCAGGAATGCTAAACCACCTGAAGAAAGCACAGTAGGCGCTGATAAGGAGGTACAGGAAGAGAGGAATAGGTTAAAGGGATTAAGACTGCATTTAGCTAAAAAAAATCGTACCATAGCAGCTGTGCAACGAAAATTGGATGAAGTTCCTAGTCGGGCGGAATTGGCACAGTACCAAAGAAGGTTTTTAGAGCTTTATAATCAAGGTAAGTGTAGTTTTCAGTTGATCTGGACTCCTAAAGCTGAATTAATGAGAAGGGCCAGTTGTACTTGGTGTCACATAAATGACTGTAAGAAAGTAATAGTTTTGAAATTAGAATATCAAATACCTTTTTGATACTTGTCAGTGAAGCATTGAGGTTTAGGAGATTCTGATGAGTTAACTTTTTTGTAGAAAATTATGCATATTGAGAATTGATGAACCTTTTCTGTTTGGCAGGTATTGTACATAACCTCAAACATCAAAAGTAAAATTCGACAACTAAACCCCAGTCCCCAGTAGCTCTTTTTAAATAGTTTGAGTTTCTGTAGTGTCCCAAGTCTAAATCCAGGTTTAAATATAAATACTATCAGTTAGTGCGCTTTACAAGCTTTGAGCAAACAACATAACCTTAAAAATAAATTGTGTGTAGCCGAATGCAGTTGTGAAAGGCTATGAGGGTTAAAACAAAATACTTTAATATATTAATACAGGAAACTTCGCTGAAAAACTCGTGACACTGACTGCAGCGCTCCGTGCGGCTTGGTGGGCCACTAAGATCAGGGGCCGTTACGTTAATGGAACGAAATGATTTATGTTTGTAAGACAGAGATAGAAGAGGCGAACAATTCAATAGATGGCGCTATTAGAAATTTTCAAATATTTTCATAAATAAGCATGCTTCGAATTCTGTCATGGCGTGCTTGGCGTAATCTTGAGCTTCAGTCGCTGTCACATATTTTGAAGGGTTTTCCATTTTAAATTTCCTGGCATTTTTAAACTGTTGAATGGAGGGCCTTGAGTGTTTGACACTTGCCAAGTGAAAAGTGTACGATTTGAGAAAATGGAAACATATACGCTCCAACAACGTATAGAAATAGTGAAAATTCATTATCAATATAGTGCAAATTTCGCCCAGACAGTTCGCAGCGTTCGTCTTGTTTTCGGTCGGTATGAATCACCTTCTCGCCGTGTCATTGTGAAACTTATCATTAAATTTGAGCAAAAGGGACAAGTTACTGATGTAAAATTGCCAATTCGTACTCGTATCGCCAGGTCAGCTGAGAACATTACCGCTGTTGCTGAAAACCCGGGTTTGTCTATCCCAAGAAGTTCCCAGCAATTGGGCATTTCAAAGCCTTCATCGCATTTTGCACAAGGATCTTAGCCTGCATGCTTATAAAATGCAGTTGACCCAAGAATTAAAGCCGGCGGACCATGCACAATGCCGAACATTCGTTGACTGGGTGTTGCAAATGCAGGCAGGTGACAATGAACAGAACTGCCGCATCTGGGGCGCCGAAAACCCTAAAACAATAGTCCAGAAAAAAATCTTTATCCCCAACGAGTGACGGTTTGGTGCGGTATTTGGTCAGGCGGTCTCATCGAACCGTATTTTTTCGAGAATGAAGAAGGTGCTACAGTGAAAATCAATGCGGAACACTACCGTAGGATGCTAACTAACTTCCTTTAGACTAGACAGCAGACTTTTCTCTTTGGGGTTACATGAAGGAAAAAGTCTACGCTGATGGCTCACAAACAATTCACGCGCCCAAAAAAATTTTTCGAGCCGTTATTGGTCAAATAGAGCTACAGTTGTGCGAAAATGTGATGCAAAACTTTCTCAAAAGAATAGCCAGTTGCAGAAGAAGCCAAGGTGACCATCTTAATTTCTTGTATGATTTTTGCAACATATTATAAACTTGATTTCTCTTGTTTCCTAAAAGTCGTATTTGTGACAAATGGTTTTTGCAGTAACCTGACGAATTATCATATTTTTAATTTTTATAAAATAAAATATTTTATATTACTTAAGTATTTTACTGGTGTGCATAGTCCTCTTTGAGAAATAACATGTAATCAAAAAAATTTCAAGTTAGAGGCATGTCTTAGCCTCTTAGCACTCTAACTTTGAATTTTTTTGATCATATATTACAACCACAATACAAATTTTAGCAAGGTTTAAAACCGACAGTGGTCGAAACTTTTGGGGGGAACAACTCTGCAGATGGCGCTAACTTGGCTACAAAATCTTATTAGGCAGTTCCCTATTTAAATCCCTATATAATCTGTGACTAAGATTTGTATTTGGCAGCTGTCGAAAACATTTGTGGCACATTTAAAGCAAATGCCTGTAAGGTAGAATTAGTCATAGTGTGAAACTGGTTGTCTAGTGTAGGGTAGAATTAGTTACTGTGTAAAGCTGGCTAGGGTGACTTAAGCCAGCAAGTGGCGCCGCCGCATGGAAAACGCGGGGGTGCGTAAAAAAAAGCCAAGGGTGGAGGCATAGATAAAATAGATGACTCTCTTCTATTAAAAAAATTACATTACCACAGCGCCACCTACCGACTTGGACACAAAATAAATCCATATCGGTTACAAAAATTCCTACTTAATATTTTAAAATTAAAACTGTTTTTTTTTACACCAAACACAAATAATTACCTAAATCTTGTATATTTAATATTTTTCATAAATTATAAAGTATTTTAAAAATTTGTATAAATACATTTTATAATTTATTTCTACAAATTTTTATCACATTATATAATTTACTCAAATAATAAAATATACAAGATTTATATAATTATTGGTGTTTGACATAAAACATTTTTTTTTTGTAAAGCATGAGTCGCTCATTAAGGGCAGAAGGAACAGAATCAGAAGACATTACACAATGAAATAATTTATAATTT
>JABXWE010007222.1:0-16330 GCA_014611495.1 Limonius californicus
TAATAGTAATTATACACCAAGGTACAGAAGCAATTTTTCTTAGCCGAACATTATTATGATCCCGAGATGCGCAGCATCGAGGGAAATAAGTTGTGAGGCTAAGAAAAAGCTTCTATACCGTGGTTTATATATTATTTTTTCCACTACTAGAACATTTAACGAATTTTCCAACAATAATTTCTGCATTTCTTTTGAATTAAAAGCGATCCAATAAGTATCAAGGTAGTTTTTCACAGAAAACAACTGAAATTTGACATTGACTTTACTTTTAATTTTATTATTTGTACGATTTGTCAAAATGGAAGATGATGGTGATTGTACTCCTCCCGAAATTAAAAAAAAAGCTGGGAAAATCCAGTACGACAAATTACTATTATTATCCGGTCGTGGCGCGAAATTTAACGCTTTTCTAACGTTCTTTCCTACTAAAAAACGATTACTTTTCTTTGTGATTGCCAAAATTTACTAAATTAACCAACAAATTTTGTAGCTGTCATCAACGTAAAAATGTATCAAGGAATGTCACTATCGTCAATTGTTTTTTTTTATCTCCTAGTAGGAGCTAATGAAAAATTATCTCCTACTAGGAGAGAAATTCATCTTCTTAACCCGAAAACGACATAAATAATGGCATCTTCTACTACTAGTAGTGGAAAAACAATATTAAAATGCATAGCTACGTGGCAGCAGAAAACGCTAATTGTAGTTTATTTTGAGCAACTTTAGTAGCCGTTTAAAAGGAAACTAACCATATCAGTGTTGCCGCCATAGTTGCCTTAATTAGATGTAAAACAGGATATTTTACCCAGGTTTTCCTTATAAAGATGTGCCAGTTTAAAAATCAAGCTGCTTTAATCTTAGCTGACTGTTCTTTATGAAACAAACTGAATTATATAAACTACTTCGAATGCAACATAACTTTTGACATTTTTGTAAAATTGTATCCTATGTATAGGATTCTAAATGATTAAGTAACTCTGCATATAAATATACATTAATTAACTGTTAATCAGTCACTGTGATGTTGCGTATCCAAAATATTAAACCCAATCAAAAATATGTTTTAACGTCGTCAATACATCTAACACAATATTTTTGTCCCAGCGATTTGAAACTTGATGAACCACATGTCCAAGCCAACGTCATTTCGTTTTTAATGTTTTTTTAACATACAGAGTGTCAATTTAAGAACGTACAATCTATAGTATCTCTGGAAGTAAAATAGGTATTGAGCTTTCCAAAAAACATTTCTACAACGGGGAGGGGGAATCATAATAACTCATAAGGTAACCTTCCCCATTCCACCCCAATATCAAATGGTAACACTCACTTTGTGATACCTTATTGAAAAGCTGTTAGAAAATGCTGTTCAGTAGTAGCAACCATGTTTTCCCCGATTGGCTTCGAAAAAGACTCAAAAGGTTCCGAGCCAATTATTGTAATTGTAATTAAAATTATCCAGGACAATCGATTGCTAGAAGAGAACGAACAGAATAGCCCCCAATATCTCCAGATTGAACCCCATTAGACTTCCTTTTATGGGGGTCACTTGAAACCTGTTGCCTACAAAACTCAGCCGCATTCCATTGCACAACTACGACAATGAATAGTTCAGGAGTGCCGAACTATTCCGCGACATACCTTCCAATTGTTCGAAGAAAATCTGAGAGTAGACTTCACTATGGAACTCATTTTCAACATTTAATCTAACACTTTCAAATTTTAATTAGAATAATTGATTCAAAACCTTTTGAGTTTTTTAAATATTTTCTGAAACAAATCAGCGAAAAACAGGTTGCTACTACTGAGTAGAATTTTCTAAGAGCTTTTCAGTGCGGTATCACAAAATGAGTGTTACCATTTGAAATTTGTGTGGGGGTAGCTACAGCCTAAGGAGTTGAATGGAAAGGGTTACCTTATGAGTCATTATGATTCCCCCTCCGTGTTGTTTTTTTCACGTTCTTATTTATTAGCAATCGGAACAACTTACATATATATATATATATATATATATATATATATATATATATACATTCCATGAGCTAATTTGTTGTTTTAGTACACGGCATGCTAAGAGTATCGCCCAGTGGCGTTACCTTTTACTTTAAAATAATGATACAATGGATTTAATTATACAGGCATTTTTGAATGTAAAGAGTTTTTGAGTATATCTGAACCTCAGTTACTGAATCTATTGTCCATTTCCTACGCAAACGTCTTCGATGGGTATTGTCTAATAGAGGCCAAATAGTTGGGTTGGGATGAGCTTGAAGTTTATGCATATGGATAGTCATGTAGTGATGTATAACTTCGTTGACGTATGATATCCTTAGATCCTCACGTAATGTACGGTTAGATACGTACCACGGGGCATCGACTATGGTACGCAGAGTTTTGGACTGCAATCTCTGTAGCACGTCTACATTTGAGGAACTAGCGCAACCCCACTTCCATGTTGTAGCAACATTTTCTAGAAAAGTTCAATAGCTATTTTACTTTCAGAAATATAACACATTCTACGTTTATTAACTAACACCCTGTATATATAATGGGTTGCATCACAAATACATCTGGAGTAACTCTATATATGTAACAGTGTCAAACTTCAGCTTAAATCAGATGCTGATACTCTGATGTTATAGTTAAAACAATAATTAATGCAGTGTATTTGTGTCAACATTTTCATGTCGGATTAGATAAATCGCAATGCCGACACGTTATGAGAACATCACAATCTAAACTTATATTATGAATACTATTTAGAAGAAAATCTTAAAAGCATATAAAAGAAAAACGTTCTGCTGTAGATTATTTTTTAAATATTACCTTATGCAAACCGGATCAAAAATGTAAAATAGACAGAGCTAAGTCAACTTATACACATACAGTTATACTAGAATTAACGTCACTTGAGGATGTATAGGGATAAACAAAGTAGTTACTTAGAAAGGTGTTGAAGTGGAAATTGGCACTGTTTTAATTCAAATGGAATGCTTTTTTACGATATAAAGCCGTAGGTACTCATTCTTAAAATCTTATATGAAGCTCTTTGAAGTGGAGCGACCTTGTTTATTCCTCCACCATCACAGATCGCTTACTCCATTGCACTCCAACTTCACAACTTGACTCGCTTTTACATGTTTGTCGAACAAATATACGAAGTAGGGTCAGTTATTCTTACAATAGAAAACGTAAAAACGTGTGAGTTATTGTAATCTTATGGGATCTTATAAAGTTGATTGAAGTATATAGAGATGTTTGCAGTATGGAAAAATGACGACCAAGAGTTTCGATTATTTGAACTTTCCCATGTTCCATAAAAAAGATTATTTAATAACCCTTAAGGATTAAAATTATAGCGAGTACAGAAATTGTTGTAGCATTATTCTCGGAATAGTAAATTTCCAACGCTTCTAAGGTTTTTAAATAAACATTCTACGAAAACATCTGAAATACCTACAAAACTATTATTATATACAACATATTTCATCTCCAGGGCCTTCTACTATTTTTGTAAGTGTTAAATTAACGGAGCTGTTTTACATAATAATTCTAAATCTATTTATAGTAAGTATATTTCTCCGTCTTTCTCTGCGTGCAGGAAAACGGCCTGTTAATTTCCTACAAGGTGCCCTGTTGGCTCGTATGCCATACAGAAGGGTAACCTAACCCATCGAACAAAGAAGAGAAGAGCTATTATTTGGTTTACGATTATCAAAGATGTTCGTATGGCAACCGAGACCGACAGCTTTACGTGTCTTTCTAAACATGGTCTGTTACATATGCGACTATATTGGTCCACCCTATCCGAGTACTGACCAGTGCGAATATTTTGCATCACCAATACCGTTTGATAGGCGTTGGTATTACTCCGCTATACAGCCGATGTAGTAGCAATAGTAGTAGTAGTATATTTAGAACACAGAATCAATAAAACAACTTCTAAAAGTAGGGTTAAATACCAACAGTAATCACATGTTCGACTTAAACTCAATAATAAGGATGATATTTACTTGCTACTGTAGCGGTAGGTTCCAAGAATTTCACCGTGTCCGTAAATTACTCGGATCTACAGAATGCGTTACTATAGCAACCAGATTTTCTCAGCGGTACGAACAGAGGAATCGGCTTTCTCCAAGATGATGTCACGTCCGCTGAGAATACAGGGGTTTAGAAGCGCATCCCAACAATACCAAGACCATCACTCCTCCACAAGCAGTACTACAGAGAGGTCGATGGTATTCTAGTTCCAATGCAAGTTGTGCATATTTCGTTATTATCAGTTTGTGTTGCCGTTTTTTTAATCTTTTATTACACGCACGGCGTATATTTATTTAGCCACTAACGCTAAACTACTATGATTCAACCCAACCTGTATAGGGTTCGTTTTTGAAATTATGGGATAACCTAAGAGAAGTATTTCGTGCATTTTGATGGAGTTGTTTGTTATTGTACATAATATATTTCTAATAATTAGTCTCCTCACGTTGCACGTGAATTAAACTGTGTATATTATTTCATTTAACATTATACATAATTAAGGTTTATTGTATTTATTGTTGCGTACTGGTATATTCACCTCTTTTTTCGCGGTCGAATTAGCATTAAAAATCAATAGTCAATTTCTCTTAGATTGTCAGTAAATCAGAATCTATAAAAATAACTGAAGATTAGGTACACAAACAGAAGTAAGACGGTGTCAGCACTTCGTTGTATTTATTCCTATTTCCTACATAAACTACATAGTTTTTCTATCAATATATTTTCCTTGTTCTTCTGCTGAGCGTCCGCTACTCTAGTTGATAAGAGATAGAAAAGTGAACACCGGAAAGGCGGAAAACTCCTCGGTAAAGACATTCTTATCTCCGTGTTCCCAATAGCCAAACTTTGTAACTTTTATTCTAAGACATAAACCTCTAAGCACTCCCAGAAGTGCATTTCCGCGGTGTGAATATATCCGTGTCGCGCAAAAAGAACGCAGACATTTATGGCACATGCCGAAATAATTTAGCTTTTACTGTACGGAACTCACAGAAATGTTGATCTCTACGACAAAAGATAGAAGTAAGTTATTTATTAGCCAAAAGCTGAAAGTTCTGATACTCCAGAATGTAAAACATTAATACGATCTCGTAAATGTCATATTCTGCTATTTATCAAGCTTGTGTAACAGTCTAATGCTATATTCGAGGCAAATTATTCTTTTAAACTATATCATGGCATAGCAAGGAAGATCACAAGAATTGGAACTATAAAACCTGTCATTTTAAATTCTCGCATGTAACTACAAACATTACTTTGCAAGCTATAATCATTTTTTTTTTCTTCGTATATTGAAAACAAGACTGTAGTTATACAGCAATACAGTTTTTGTGGTACGAAAGGTACAGCCAGATTATTTATTTAAATATTATCCACCCGTAACTTCCTATTGGAAGAGGCAGATTAGACTACGTAAACCTCACTACACCGTCACTTAAATGCTAAATAGTACTATGTCCTTTGTCATACAGCACTCTTTGACATAAAGACTATTAAAATCGATTGATTTGGTTTCAAGAACCTGCGATGCTGCCTCTTATCCAGTAGTTTATAATTCGTGTCATTGACGTACGGCTTCTATGACGTTGTTATAACCATCATCTAACCGAAGTAACGCGGTTTTTGCATCAAAGGTGACCACGATTTAGTTTTTTTTATCACCTTTGCAAGGTACAATACCGAATTGAAGGTTAGGGTGATAATAATAACGAACGAAGTTGATGGATTTTTACTAGTTATTATTGTTGTCCATCAGTTATCTGAGATTATTGGTATTTTGATGTTCATTGTACCATTTGTGGCACTAGCAACAAATTTGTTGAAATTTTTCATATATTTAAGACATTTCTTAAAACATAAAAATGAAAAAGCGATGCTTGCACGTAATTATGCGTTTAAAAATCGACATTATAACAACGGAAGCAATTTGGGTTTCCCTCCGACAGAAGAAAATTTAGATAAATATTTCGGCACTGTTTAGAGATTTTTTTCAACGGCAGGCCACATCACTGTGGCTATTACAGTAATTCTATTAACTACACTTCTTGATTAGGATTACGTTAAATTGAAAAAAAACAGTTGATGCTTTAATCATAACAATATAAATTGTATCTGACTTCTTTCTTTTTTTCACTTTTAACTGTTAACATGAGATAAAGTATATCACACAAACACATAAAACACAGTTAACAATTTAAATACAACAGTTTAGTCAAAGTTATAAGACATATTTCGGCACATCCAACGAATTCACTTCGTCCGATTTCAATCACCTGATATTTCATTTAATGCGGTCTGTGCTCACTAAATTATACAATCTTATACCTTGTTAGATATCGAAGTGTAATTTGCAACAATTATATTAAATATATAGTTTTACAAAAATACACATTTTTCACAAAACTAAATAAAGAGTAATTAAGTTCTGAGAATTACTTCACGTTTTCTTATTGTGAGAAAGTGACTTAGCATATCTAAGATTACTTATACTAACATAGAACTCCAAGATTAAGCTACTATTTATATCAATTTGCTTCATTTTCTTTAAATTTAGTAAACTACTCAAAAATGAATAGATAGGGATATTGTAATATAACGCATATATGTCTGTATTTGACGGCTAATGGTCGTCTATTATTGGTAATTAGAGCAAGCGGCAATGTTTGATAAAAAAAGAATCATATCCAGTTGCAATTATTTAACCGTATTAGTGTCAACACCAAAGAGGAGATCGCCAGGCCGACATTGTTGATATACTAGCAACCATGCAAGAAGGCCTGGAAATAGATCTTTTCGCATCCACAACACTTCCTGAGGATCTACTTCTGGTAATTAATGCAAGAATGTACCCCTTTTCAACTACTCGACATCTACAACAAGTGCTCCAGAATGCCATAAGAAATCGAGTCTCCGACCAACCAGTGAGCAATCGATTGTTTGAGGTAGGACTTACCTCATACTGCCCCCTGATATGTCCTGCAAGACCTATGGCTCAACGAAGAGACCGGGTGGAATGGTCAAGACGTAGGCTTCAAGAAGCGACACCGTGGGATGATATCCTGTATTCGGACAAGTCTAGGTATTTTCTAAGTAATGATATCCGGCGCCAAAGCGTATATCGTAGTGCCGGATATCGTACCTTATCTCAGCATACTCAACCAGTCGTTGCCTTTGGTGGTGGTGGTCTTATGGTATGTGTTGGAATTTCTTTACGGTGGCGTACTGACCTCCATATCTTTAATAGTACAATCACGGGCCATATACCCAAGAGATCATTCTGGACCATGTTCTGAACTGCCGCAACGCTGTTGGAGCGGAATATTTTAATTTTCTTGACAAAAACGCAAGGCCGCATCGCGCTCGTGTTGATTTAGAGATGCTTCGAGATGATGAAGTAAACTATCTTGCTCTTTCTCCGCTATCTCCAGACCTCAATCCCATCGAGCATGCATGGGACCTTTTACAGAGGCAGCTGGATCACCCTAATCCTAGGCCTACTACAGTGAAACAGTTGAGGGATGTATTACCGGTACTGTTGCATCAAATTCCACAACAGCATATTGATTAGTGCATAGACAGTATGCTAGCAAAGTGCAGAGTAGTTATTATTGCCAGAGGAGCTGCCACGTGGTATTAGTATTTAATAAATTTAAGCTAAGTGAGAGGAGACAATAACGATTTTACGATTTTTATTATAATATGTATTGTCAAATTTCTTTTTTAAACGTAATAATTATTATTGTAATTTTCATGTTCATTATTAAGAAGACGTTACATTTTTGGTTTTTGGTTTTTTGTTTTGGTAGTTTTTTTATTATAAATGCATTTGGTGTTTCCTTTAAGTGCAATATACCTACCTATTCATTTTTGAGTAGTTTATATCATATACAACCAGAATTTGATAATTAAAAAACAGATTTTATGATAAAAAATTTATAGTTTTATAGAATTATAAAACATTTCCTTCTGGAGCTGAACAACTTTTTATTAGCCAGTTTAAGGTAAATTCAAGCATTTGCAGTTGCGAAAAGTTCCGCTGTTTAACACTATCAGTCATTACACATGATTTTATTGTAATAAATTGTTAAAAAAATATAATGCAAATTACGCTTTCCTGACTAGTTATAAATTAAAAATTTGATTTATATCAAAAAATCTGTTCAAATTTCACTAAACAAAAATGAATTTTTAATATATTTTTCTTATTGTATTTTCACACAAATGGAAAGTTTTTGCCGAACGAAAAATGCTAATGGCGTGTACAATCCTGCAATAGTTGAAGCCTGAATAACGGATGAAATGTAAAATGTATATCCAATACTTTTAGAGACCACAATTTATACAATTGTTGGTTTAGGGACAAGCACTGTACCACAGACCACGTTCTATGTTACAAAGAAATTTGTTTAGATATACTAGAAATTAACTATTTCTAAATGTATCATGGGTAACCTAATAAAAAAAAGAAAGTATATGAAGCATACATTGTGTTTCTCGAATCTCATTTCAAACTTAACACAAAGCGTAAACATATAACTAAAAAGTATCGTCGTATCATTCAAGAATAATAATAATTTAAATTAAATTTTGCTTTTCACAAAAATAATCTCTAGGATATTATCCTCTTGTCAGCGATATGCAAAAAAAACTTATTATTTATAAATAATTAATTTTGATCATAAATCTACAAAAATCATGAAAGGAAACACAAAGATAGACCGTCCACCATATGTCACGAAGTGGATATCTTCTTAATTGAGAATGTGTCTAGTGTCAATCCACAGTTGTAGTCCAACAAAGTCTTCTTACCTTTGCCTAATTTAATGGTAGTTAATACTACTTACTATGTAATAACTTTAGAAAGAAACATTACTGAATTACCCCTTCACTGTATGTATACAAAAGCAAGGGCCAGCTACAACTTAAATAAAGGCTACTGGGAGGATGTTCCTATTTTTAGGACTTCAGCTTATCTTGGAAGATAGAAACGTGCTTTGGCACTCTTGCTATAGGAAAAATACCGTTGAATCTGTTTATACAGAATTCCATATATTATAAAGTTGCATGGTACGTAGTGGTATTGGCGAGAGTGTTAGATTGAGTGATGTATAGTTTCTTATTGTAAGTTTCTTTTCATAAATTCCTAATCAGTTTGTGACAATATTACTAATATCGTTCATAATAATATTTTTATTATTAATTTAGCTAATATACTTCTACATTTTTATTAGAAGCAATGTCAAGTGTAATAATATAAATCTGATATTACTAATTGCAGTAGCAGTAGTATTAAATATCACAGGATATCGTAATACCCTTCAAAGCCTAACTGAATATTGAAACGAATTATTTAACTATGTATTATTCTACTTTTTAAAATTTTTAAATCGATACTATGTGTATATTACTATGTTGTTAAGGACTTGCTTACGGTCTTGCCTTACCATTTATGTCAGAAATTAGGAAAATAAAGCAAATATTTGTTTAAACAATTAATTAATAGCAATTATTCTTAAATAATATGCAGTGGCAACTAAAGTACTAAATGAATCTCTGCAAACAGGAAAGGGATTAACTTCCAAAGTTAACCAACACAACTAATTTAGTTACTGTTACACCAAACTCGCTTTTGAAAAAAAACTTTTCATTCTCATTAGCAACCTCATTATTCTCATTTACAACGCTGTAAATCCTTTAACTATTCATAAAAACGTGTTAAATAATTATCAATTACATTCACAGACAGTATGATGCCAAGAATATATTTTTCACTCTACTGTTATCGATAACAGATAAAAGTATTTGGGAAGACAGTATCAGCGCAAATCTGTTTTGCTTGTATATGTTAGTTAGATGTTTCTTAGTCATATTTTAGATTTTACATATAATGCCGCACTCATTTAAATTTACGGCTCACAAGATTTATTTAAATATTTTATGAAAACCTAAAAGTAAATAATTTTTTTAATGGAGCTTGCCAGAAAATAGCGTTCCAAGCAATAAATAGCATAAAATGTTTAAAATTTATTTTTAACAATTTTAGATGAAGCTTCAGAACATTATTTAACCTTGTCGGAATAGTCAAAAAATATTTTTGACAGTGCTTATACATATATACATATGGGGAAGTGCTTGTGATAATCTGTCCTATTTTCCTAATATTTCAAATAAGGTCGATAACAAGCTAATTCGTCTTAGCAAACTCACCCTATATACATAAATACAAATATGAAATAGTTCATATGTACAATATTTAAGTAATTTGTTAAATAATTAGCAACTCATAGTAGAGAATCACGTTACTTTCTGTCTTACACTTCCATGCATGGAATTTTCCTTTTTAGTAATACATTGTACATGTACTTGTCTATGTATACTTTTAAAAATAAACGCACCAATTACACTTATTATGTAGGCAACCGACTATATAGAAAACTAAAAAAACAGAAGCATACAGAAACGTCACTGTAATTGTAAATTATTTTAGTATGAAGGTTACGTTCGATGCGGTGTTTATATAAATAGGTAAATCAAAATGAGTGGAACAACAGCGACAATTATTATTGTAAAACATTAAATATCAATAACAGAAAACGGAAATGGAAATAAGAACAGCAGCTACAACAAGTATTCGAAATGGCCTCCTTGTATTTCTAAACAATAACCTAAACGGTGTTGAAAAGCACGCACAGCATTCGCAAGAAAGTCAGGATTCAAGCTATTGCTTTCGATTCTTATGCAATCTTCTAATTCATCGATACTTTATATTGGAATATTTGTATACATTTTTTATTTCAGGTATCCCCAAGCAAAGAAGTCAGTAGGCGGCAAATCTGCAGAACGCGGGGGCCACGGCACGAGACCGAATCTCCCTATCTAACGTCCTGGAAACCTGTCGTTTAGAAAGTTTCTTATAAGATTCGTGGAATGCGGAGGGGCTCCATCCATCTGAAACCACGGGTCACCGACGTTTAAGTTTCCTATTGCCGGAATGATGTCGTTCCTTAATAACTCTATAAATTTGGCTGTATTGAGATTACCATCAATAAAATATGGACCGATAAGCTTATTTTCAACTATTCCCAGCCATACGTTAACTTTCCCAGTGTATTGACTGTGGGTTAAGTTTTGTAAACGGCGGTTAGTGCGCGACCAATATCTAAGGAATAAGATTAGCAAGATAATAGATAGTGGATAGATGAGGAATTATAATTTACACGGAAAATTTTGTGAATTGACTTCTCCATTTATTGTGAAAGTTGCTTCATCACTAAAAACTATCTTATTTAAAATGTATTCATGTTCATTTAGTAAATTAAAGAAACTTTCACAAAAGATTGTTCTTTTTTCTTCGTCTTCATCGAATAGTTGTTGGTGATTAGATAATTTATACCAATTATATTTAAATTATTTTAGTGTTATAAATACCGAGGTTTTAGAACCATTAAAATGTGAACCTATTTCTCATAGTGATACAATGGGGTTTCCTTCGACATGGCATAAAATATGTAATTTCATTTCTTATGTTAATACGTGATTACTTCTAGTTCTTATTTTATGGGAATTTATTATTGTGAAAGTTGCTCCATCACTAAAAACTATCTTATTTAAAATGCATTCATATTCATTTAGCAAATTAAAGAAAGTTTGGCAAAATATTGATCTTTTTTCTTTGTTTTCATCGAATAGTTGTTGGTGATTAGAAAATGTGTACGAATTATATTTCAATTCTTTTAGTGTTATAAATACCGAGGTTTTAGAAACATTAAAATGTGAACCTATTTCTCGTAGTGATACTATGGGGTTTTCTTCGACGTAGCATAAAATATTTAATTTCATTTTTTCGGTTTAAACGTGATTACTTTTAGTTCTTATTTTATTTGAATTTATTACGCGTCGCTCTGATTTAAATTTTCTAACAATTGTTTATATGGTTCGAATACAAGGAATAGATCTTTCCGGATATTTTACAGAAAATATGTCTCTCACAGTTCTTAAGCTATTAGCATTCTGATACCACATTAGAATTTCCACTTTTTCGTCTTTTCGTCACTATACATGGTTGTGTAAAAAACGCAATAAGACACATAAAGACTAATTTTACTTTTTAACATTGAATTAATATGATTGTTTTGGCCACAGCATACTTTTGTTTATCTTACAAAAATTTTAATTCGAAAAATTTAGTTTGCGGTATAGTTGGTTGCCTACATAATAGGCGTAATTGATGCGTTCTTTTTAAAAGTATACATAGACAATTACAAGTACAATGTATACTAAAAGGAAAAATTCACTGTATATCCAATGGAATACCTAGAACACAATTTTTCCGTTAATTGCAATTCCAGTCCTCTTTCTTATTACAACACTTACGTCTTATATTTCACAGAATTAGAAACAATTTAAAACTCTTAGAGAGCATATATTGTTTGTCTATTTCAAAATATTATATTTTTTATAGTTAATCAATAACGTTCCATACACGTAGTTATGCGTACAATTTTTTAAGTTCCGTATTTATTTGGAATAACAACAATTTCATCAGCAACCATCGCTAAAATGTAGCAGTTCACTACGGGTAAGTGCATCGTTTATTGACATTCTGAAAACACTTTTGTAGTCCCCATATATCTGTGATATTGATGATCCGTGAATCTTTTTCATTGTCAACATAAAGCAACTTATTTTGGCACGGCAACATTTATCACGCTCCCAAATCTAGGTTTTAAAGTATACGTTTACGAAAGTTATTAATATTTGTTTACGTGCAATAAGAAAGCACGTTAAATTTTACTGATATAAATAGTTCTACGTTCTCAACGAAAACGACGTGATATATCATCTAAGAAAATAAGTCCTTTTTTATCCATTTTAATCCAAATTCAATTGTAGCACAACTGTCACGAGTATTCCTTGAGGATTTCCGCTTTTTATCGAAAAAGGTTTTCAGCTCTGACTTTCAATTCTTACAAAGTCTGAAGTGAAAAACTAAAAAAGGAAATCAATTGAAAACCCCTTGAAAAATAATTTATAATGTGCTTTGCTACTCCCAATTTGGATTATATAACATTACTGCCAAAGTACAATTGTACCATCTAAACCTTTTGAAGGGTTTTTTCAACTAACGTGTTTACATCTCGTATAACAAACTAGCTAGGCATTCACGTTAACCACTTTTGTTCAGCAAAGCACACGTTATAAATAGCATGCTAATAATATACGAAACGTTGCCTTTTTGATTTTAAATCCTTTGAAAAAATACCATTTAGATATAAAAAATAAACAAGATTCTGGCGGATGCTGGTGCTGGCTCATGTCTCTTCAACCCCAGCGTCAGCTGGTATAACGGATCATCCGTCTTTTTTAGTGCCGTTAACCCTTCAATACTGTCGGCTCATTAATCAAGTAGTCTGAACTCGCACAAAATTGATGCAACGCTTTCAAACTCCGCCAGTACAAACCCGCTATAAACCTATCGTTTGGTAGGAATTACCTAAATTAGGTGAAACTTTCCAAAGTAAATTTAGGTTAAGCATTTTGACAGAAAGTTAAGTGAAGTAAACGCTAATCACGATTTAGTACATAATAAAGCTTCTACAGAAAACAGTTTCATTGCCTTAATGTTTTTCTAGGTAGTACGTAGGAGTCCCTCAATTAATGTAGGCTTTATTTTAGGTAAAATTGAAATATTTGTAGTTTATTATAAACATTACTAAATCAAATTATGTTATATACGGTGTGATGTAATTCCTTGAGCAAATATTATATAAGTATGAATTACAACGAAATAAGGCAGCAAACAATTAACAAATATTAAGAGTTTATATAAAACATAGAGAAAAGCACTTAAATAATAGTTTCTAAGAAGGCATCGGTAAAAATTACTGAAGCAGTTCAAAATCGATCAATAATATAACCAATAACCAAAGTAGAACACCCCTTGTTGTCTCTGCCCTATTTACAGTTTTACAATTGTCGTTCTTATAGATATTTACATTGAGCTTTTGCATGATGCAACAACATTTTCCTATGTTATGAATATTTCCTATGTATTTACTATTTTGAAGATACAATACACGTGTTTGCAGTTACTTGATGTTTTTATTTGCTGATAATAAATTAACAAAATAATACTAACGACCACTGTAAGGTATTGTTTAGTATTATTCCCTGATTTATGATGATAAAGTGAATAAACTCTTACGTGGTTATCTAAGTCGAAAGCCCTTCCTGTTAAAACAACAAAGAGATCTATACATACTTTGTTTAGCATTAATCTACATCAGCATATATTCTTATAAAACATCTCAGGGTTATTATAGAGATATTACTTTACGTGGCTCCACCCATGATAGCTATATAACAATCTTAATTATCAATTAAACAAAGAATAAATACCTGCGCACTCATCTTTTAGACATCAAAGGTTCTTAACCTTTAACTACACGCGCTGGTGTATTTTGTACACCACGCGCAGAAAACACGCGATTAAATATTTTAAGTTGGCAGCAACGACACGACGGTGCCATCTAACCTTTTATTATAGTGTCTAGAAAAACCGACAGTTGTTACAGCGAAGCGGGTGAACGAGGTGTTTCGCATTTTCTTTGAAATAAAGCAGAGAGACCTCGTGGTGTACAAAATACACCGCGCGTGTAGACATGTAAGTAAATTTTCAAACGTTATTTTATTATAAATATGAGGGTTTTCTGTTTTACTGTTACAAATTTAATGTAGTTTTTAAAAGGTACGTCACGTGTTATTTGTTTAGGGATTTTGTCAAAATAAGGAACCCAAAACGCCTTACGCAAGAGGAATTAGAGGCTTTGGCACAAGTTATTTGTGATGATGATTCGGAAGAAGAAGTGGGAGATTACGAGTATGCAGATACATCGGAAGAAGAAGTTGTAAATGAAAGCGACCACAGCTCAGCTTCGGAACAGGAGTTTGGTAATCAAACTGCCAATTCTTCAGACAGTGAGGTTGAAGGGGAAGGGGAATATTTTGTGGCAAAGGATAAAGTTACACGTTGGAGCAAACGCCCACTTGTATCTAAATTTAGTAAAGTTGGTAAGCAAAATATAGTAAGAATTTTTCCTGGACCAAAGCAGTGCGCTCGAAATATAACTGATGAAGAAAACGCGTTTGAAATGATATTTCCGACGATATCATTGAACAAACTGTGCTGTATACCAATATCGAGATTGAAAAATGCGAGTAAACTTTGACAGAGCTCGAGATGCAAAAGATATTACAAAAAACGAATTGTTGGCATTTATCGGATTGTTGTATTTAGCGGGGCTAAAAAAAGAAAACCATACTCATTTTCTCGAGCTATGGACCAAAGATGGGACAGGATGCGAAATATTTAGGGCCACTATGGGATGCAACAGGTTTCTATTTATATTGAGCGCTCTACGATTTGACGATAAGGTCACCAGAACTGAACGAAAGAAAGCCGATAAACTTGCAGCCATACGGTTTGTTTTTAATCGTTTTGAAGAAAATTTTCAAAATAACTATTGTCTTGGTGCACAAATGACGATAGATGAAATGTTAATACCTTTTCGTGACAGATGCAGTTTTATCCAATACATACCAAGCAAACCAGCGAAGTATGGGATAAAGGTATTTGTGCTATGTGACTCTATAAGACCTTTTATGTTACCAATATGGAGATATATTGTGGAAAACAGCCTGAAGGACCCTATCATACATCCACTAAACCAAGTGACGTGACTCACCGTTTACTGGAACTATGGAAAGGTAAAAACAGAAATCTGACCTGCGACAATTGGTATACCAGCTATCCATTGGCAAAGGAGCTACTTGCGCAAAAGGTGACATTGGTAGGAACGTTGAAGAAAAATAAGAGAGAGCTTCCACTAGAGTTTCTGCCGGATAAAAAGAGACAAGCAGGATCTTCCAAATTTGGGTTCCAAAAAGATGTCACCATCGTGTCGTTTACTCCGAAAAAGGGTAAAGCAGTAATCTTGCTGTCATCAATGCATAGCAATTCGGCAGTAGATGCCGAAACCAATAAGCCAGAAGTTATTCTGGGCTATAATTCCAACAAAGGTGGAGTCGACACGGTTGATAAGATGTGCAGCACGTACTCGGTATCTAGAAGAAGCAGAAGGTGGCCATTGGCTGTGTTTTTTCAGCTGCTTAACATAGGGGGTATAAATAGTCAGATCCTGTACAATGCCAATCATGTCGAAAATCCACACAAATACAGGAGAAAATATCTAAAAGCCTTAGCAATGTCTTTGATGAAACCTCACCTCGA